>PVIA01005502.1:0-58575 GCA_004024845.1 Tonatia bakeri
ATGATGTTGGCCTCATAAAAAGAGTTTGGGAGTCTTCCATCTTTTTGGATTTTTTGGAATAGTCTGTGCAGGATAGGGATTAGCTCTTTCTTAAATGCTTTGTAGAATTCTCCTGTGAAACCATCTGGTCCAGGGCTTTTGTGTGTTGGCAGTTTTTTAATTACTGCTTCAATTTCTTTTGCTGTTGTTGGTTTGTTCAGGTTTTCTGCTTCTTTTTCATTGAGTTTAGGAAGATTATAGTTTTCTAGAAATTTGTCCATTTCACCAAGGTTTTCAAATTTCTTGGCATACAGTTATTCGTAGTCATTTCTTACAATTCTTTGTATTTCTGTGGTGTCAGTTGTAATCTCTCCTCTTTCATTTCTGATTGTGTTTATTTGGGTCTTCTCTCTTTTTTTCTTGATGAGTCTGCTTAAAGGCTTGTCAGTTTTGTTTATCTTTTCAAAGAACCAGCCCTTGGATTCATTGATCCTTAGAATTGTGCTTTTAGTTTCTATGTCATTTAATTCTGCTCTGATCTGGTTATTTCCTTCCTTCTACTTGTCCTGGGCTGTGTTTGTTGTTGTTCTTCAAGTTCTTGTAGGTGTAGGATTAGGTTGTTTGTTTGAAATGTTTCTATCTTTTTTAGGTAGGCCTGTATCACTATGAACTTCCCTCTCAGTATTGCCTTCACTGTGTCCCATAAGTTTTGGGTTGTTGTGAGTTCATTTTCATTTGTTTCCAGAAACTTTTTTATTTCTTCCCTAATTTCATTCTTGACCCATTCGTTGTTTAATAGCATGCTATTCAATCTTCATGAGTTTGAGTGTTTTTGAGTTTTTTCCTTGAGGTTGATTTCTAGTTTCAGTCCCTTGTGATCAGAGAAAATGCTTGATATGATTTCAATTTTCTTGAATTTGTTGAGGTTTTTTTGGTGTCCTATCATCTGGTCTATCTTTGCAAATGTTTCATGTGCATTTGAAAAGAATGTGTATTTTGCTTCTTTGGGATGAAAGGTATATATACCAGTTAAGTTCATTTGATCTAGGACATTGTTCAATGCCACAATATCTTTGTTGATATTTTGTTTGGAAGATCTATCCATTTTTGACAGTGGGGTGTTGTAATCCCCTACTATAACTGTGTTGCTGTCAATATCTTTCTTGAAGTTGTCCAAGATTTTCTTTATGTATTTGGGTGCTCCTATGTTGGGTGCATATATATTTACAATGTTTATGTCTTCTTGATGGATTCTTCCCCTGAGTATTATTAAGTGACCTTCTGGGTCTCTTTTTATGGCCCTTTTTTTTGAAATCTATTTTTTCTTATATGAGTATTGCTACCACAGCTTTTTTTTCCCTGTCTGTTTGCTTGGAATATTTGTTTCCAGCTCTTCACTTTCAGTCTGTGTAGGTCTTTTGTCCTGAGGTGGGTCTCTTGTAGGCAGCATATGTGCGGGTCATGCTTTCTTATCCATTCTGCTATTCTATGTCTTTTGATTGGAGAATTTAGTCCATTTACATTTAAGGTTATTACTGATAGGTACTTATTCATTGCCATTTTTTCGTACCTGTGTTCCTCTCTCCCTAACTCTTTTCCTTCCTTTTCTTAAAGCAGTCCCTTTAACACCTCTTGAAAAGCTGGATTTGGTGGAAGTGTATTCTTTTAGACTTCTTTTGTCTAGGAAGCTCCTTTTTTGGCCTTCCATTTTAATTGAGAGCCTTGATGGGTAAAGTAGTCTTGGTAGCAGGCCTCTGGTTTTCATTACTTGGAATATTTCTTGCCATTCTCTTCTGGCTTGGAGTGTTTCCATTGAGAAGTCAGCTGCTAGTCTTATCAGGGCTCCCTTGTATATTATCTCCTGTTTCTCCCTTGCTGCCTTTAAGATTCTCTCTTTATCTTGGAATTTTGCCATTTTAATTATGAGGTGTCTTAAAGTGGGCCTCTTTGGGTTCCTCTTGAATGGGACTTTCCTGCATTTATATGACTTTTTCTGTCATCAAATTAGGAAAGTTTTCTATCATTACTTTTTCAAACAGGTTTTCTATCCCTTGCTCCTCTTCTTCTCCTTCTGGTATCCCTCTTATACAATATTATTATGTTTCATGTTGTCTTGCATCTTCCTTACCACCTGTTCATTCTTTCTGAGTCTTTTTTACTTTTCTTGCTCTTTCTGGGTGGTTTTTTTTTTTGCTACCTTGTCCTCCATCTTGCTTATTCGATCTTCTGCTTCATTCAGCCTGCTTGTAATTTCTTCTAACGTGTTTTTTTATTTCTGAGATTTTATAGTCCATTTCTTTCTGGTTTTTGTTTATAGTTTTTATTTCCATTTTCATGCTGATGTAGTTCTCACTCAGTTCCTTAGGAAGGGAGTAAAGCAAAGCCCAGCCTCCCTCTTCCTGTGGCATCTAGGAAGACCAACAGAACACACTGAATAGCTTAAAAGTAAGCAGAAGGCTTTTTTTTCTTTTTTTGGTTCCTCTCTCTTTTTTTCCCTCTTTTTTCTTCCCCCAAGTGAGACATGTGGAGTTACAAAGGGTCTAGAGACAGATTGAAAGGGGGAGCACAAGGCTAACCCAAAAAACTGAGAAACTGAGACAAATATCACTTTGCTATCCCATAGAGTGGGCATTTTATTATTTATGTGTATTTTTTTTCATTATTTTTACCACTTTTATTTGATTAGTATTTTTTTTATTTCTCTTCTTTATATTTAGTTTTCTCTGTTTAATTACATTGTTTGACTGGTTTTCCTTATTCTCTCTTTATTGTATTTTAATTTTCCTTCTTTCACTTCACCTGTGTTCCAATAACACACAACTCTTGATTGGGTACTTTCTATTCTGGTTATCCAAATCACATATTTCTTGCCATATTATTGTTGTCCCAGTGCTATTACAAATAAGTGTTATTCCATACAATTGTACATACTACATAGCAACCCTCCATGATCTTAGCCCACTTCACTTTAATCCTGAGCATTATTATTGTTGTGGTTAACTCTATTCTCTCTCACACTATGCCTACCTTCTATCCTTTAATCTCACTATATCTCATCATCTAACCTTTCACAAGCACTCTGTTTTCTGGATTCATCCCCCTTTCTAACAAGAATCTTATCACCCTTTAACCTTATATAAAAAGTGGCTAGTTCAGTGAAATATCAGTTAAAAAATATTATCATCTCAGGTCTGAGAATATTATCTTCCTGGTAATTTATACCACTACACAGATGTGAAGAATAACTAATACAAAATGTTATAAAGTCTTCTGCAAGCATTGCATACTCTATGTATGCTTAGTAATTTTAACATAATTGCTGAATGAAAGAGTTTATAGTGGGAAATGAGGGTGGTGAACACACAACACAATATACATTTATAGAAGTGTAATCTGAAACTTACATAATTTTATTAACCAATATCATTCCAATAAATTCCATTTAAAAAGAGGAACACACATGCTTTCACACAATCCCAAAGTTTGAAAGCCAACTGTAACTTAAATGGAATGAAGAACAACAGAAATATTAATTCACACAATAAATGTTATGTCTTATAACAGTTCTTTTTCATTTATACATTTAATAGTAAATGTTGATTGTATATTTAATTTTTTAATTTTTTTTATCCTCATACAAGGACACTTTTTCATTTCTTTTAGGGAGAGAGTGAGAGAAAGAGAGAGAAAGAGAGAAGGAGAGAGAAACATCGATATGAGAGAGAAACATTAATTGGTTACTTTCTCATACACAACCCAACCAGGGATCAAACTCACAACCTGGGTATGTGCTCTGACCAGGAGTCAACCCCACAGTCTGCTGGTTCATGGGATGATACTCCAACAAACTGAGCCACACCAGCCAGAGAGATTTTATATTTAATTTGAAAAATGAAAAAAATGCAAGTAACACACTGGGGGCACGGGCTGGGATGGGAGTAAAAGACAGAAAACTGTACTTGAACAACAATTAAAATTTAAAAATGTTATAAAAATGCAAGTAACAAAAATAAAACAATTGGCAAAAAAAGACAGCTCTGGGCTTGTAAACTAAGTAACAAGGTTTCAGCAAGGTGTTCAAAAAGGCCACAGATTTAGAAGAGTTACTCATGTTCAATAATTAAGTCCATGTTTGAATTAAAGAAATAATTTTTAATAATAGAACAGAGGATACAATTTTTTCAAACAAGTCAATAGAAAATCTGGTTCTGCTCTGGCTAGTATAGCTCAGATGGTTGGAGTGTCATCCTATAAACCAAAAGGTCACAGGTTCCACTCCAGATCAGGGTACTTGCCTAGGTTGCCATCTCTGGTAGGGATACATATAAAACATAACCGATCGATTACCTCTGTGAGACTTCTCTCTCACATCAGTGTTTCTCTCCCTCTCTCCCTTCTTTCTAAAAGCAATGAAAAAAAAAGTCCTTGGGTAAAGATTTTTTTTTTAAAGTTAAGAAAAAAAGAAAATCTGGTTCTGTCACTGTCTTAGTTAATGGTTTGGGAAAGCCATTTTGCCTACATTTACTTTTAGAATGTTCTCAATAGAATTGGATAGAACCACACAGATTCCTTTCCTCCTAGAAAAGTAGAGCATTGGCAAAATTGTTTCCTCCACTCTCTTGCACCATTTTGTGAGCTTCAAAGTTATTCAGACTTGAGGGGAAAAAAAGAAGACAAGACTTTTACATGCCAGCTTAAAGGTTCTCCCCACTTTGTGAACAAACTTCATTTCAAATCACTCTTTCAAAACCTCTCATACATTTGTCTTTCCTCCTTCCACCTTCAGAAAAGTCCTGGATGTAAAAATACCATAGAGTGACTAAGAGAAACAACAGAAAGAAAAAAGTCGACAGCTCCATGGTCATTATTTCATGGAACTTGCTATGTGCCCCTTGCTCCATTTAGAGATGTGTAATACAAAAACAATCACCAGTTATCAATGCCAGCTTTGAACTGGCAGCTTCAAATTCCTGGCCAGTGGTGGATGTGCCTCGCTAGTCCATTAACTCTATTGGCATTCCTAATTGAAGACCAAAGTAGATGGGACCAGCTGTGTTCAGAGCTACAGTCAGTTCCGGATGAAGAGATACATTACTTTTAGCCTAATGAATGGCGAATGGTCCTCTGGTTCTGTGTGCTTCAGCCTAACCCTCTGAGGCATTCATAGGACCTGGAAAACATGTCTATGGATTATTTCCTCCTTATTCTTTAGACAAGTGGAATTAAAAACAATTTTTTGAAGAACTCTCATGTTAAAAACATAAAATTCAATACTATCTGGCCTAAAATAGTCTTTCCTAGTATCTCATGTCTGCTTTTAGCAGAAGAAATAAAAAAATTTTATTATATTTAATCCAGAAAGCTGTAAGACAGGCTATATTTTTTTTACCCTGATTTATTCCTCCATGTCTTGCTTATTATCAGTCAGGTCACATTAAGTTTTGTGAAGACAAAGGAGACATAGAATACAGTAAGTCAGACAAGTCCCTTGAAATAATTGATTGTTCTAAATATTATGTTTATCAAAAACCCTATTCATTATGATTGACTACAAATAAAATCCCACTCTATAAATAAAAATTACACAAAATATTCATTGGACTTTTTAACTGAAGAAATACCACTCTTGCTCAAAGGCATGAATTAAAAATGTTATGACTTCAGAAATTGGGGGATTTGATGGGTCGTTACCATATTCCAGCCTGTGTAAGTTACTCCTGAGCCATTAAATAAGTGCTCCTGAGAGGAAACTCTTCAGCAATAGCAGCAAGCCACTCCTTAAGAGTGGGTGGTACAAAATGGAGGCAGGAGAGAGGCCATATTCATTTTAATATTATTTTACAAGAGCAATAGGAAAGCTTCAATAGCTTTATGGTACCAAAATATGTTTTAATGATCTTTTTGAACTCAGAAAAAGCTTGCAGAGTATTCAAATAGAATGAGAAGGTTAAAACTAATCATAAGGAGTTTAAGAATATGGTATTTGGTTTTCATGAGAAGTAGATTTGAACACAAAGTCCCCATTACCTAATGTTTGTATCAACCTCTCATCTTTTTAGGGAGGAAAGTGAATACATTGCTGTTCTTATGGCTGCTTATTAAACATGTGTCCTTACATCATCTCCGCCATATCCATCCCTTCTCTTCAGCACAGTTTTCACGTAACAGGTGTGAGGACAACTTATTGTGGGTGGCTACCAGGCTGGCAGACCTGGGTTGATCCTGAAGTATGACAACACAAAACTGCTCCTCCCTCTCTTGCTCCTCTTCTGCTCCTCAGCTCTGCTCAGGGCCATCTCTGTCTTCCAGTGGGCATGTATGAAAAAAGACAACGCCTTTTGCTCCTTCCAGTTGGGGTCTGGGATCCAGAATATGTGGGCAATGTGATATTAAGGTATTTCTCTTTCAGGCCACTTTGTCCTTGTTACATAAGCACAGAGACAAATTCAAATGTATAAACCACGGACTAATTCTCAATAATTCCCACCAACGTGGCTGATCCTTCCTTCCACTTATTGGTATGCAGTAATTGTGCAGGATTGAAATCACAGTCTGTTCATTTCCACACAGATTTAAGGGGACCTTATCACTTGGAATATATCCTCTTTTTTGAGAAAGTACTACTGGAACTAAAGTCTTTCTGAACAGTAAAGTATTCCTAATATTAAAACTAGTCAAAGATATAAAATCACACAAGTACATTTGTATAATGGAAAATGTGTTTGAGCAGTAACTGGAATGTAATCTCACTGGATAATAGGTCCTCCACCCTGGTTTGCTTATCAGTGAGTGCCACATTCCATACACTGTGGAAGCCAGGAGCCTCTTTTCACTTTAGAAAAAAAATGCCAAGGTTTTAAGAATCTTCATATTTTCAGTTTACTTAAGTGCAAAGCAACCAGATTTCATTGTCCTGTTTAAATTTTCTTTTACTTTTCTTGGGGTGAATTTATTGGAGTAACATTGGTTAATAAAATTATATACAATTCTATACCACATTATCTGTATATGGTATTGTGTGTTCACCACCCCAAGTCTGTTAAAATTTTTTAGTGTTTTTAAATTCTTCAAATGATATCTGGCATTAAAAAAATGGCATTTTTATTGTTATAATCATTTGAATATTTAGATAAATACACTCATCTCCTAGTAATTCCTAGGGATGAATAATTCTCCTTCTCTATTCTACATTTTAGTGCTATTTCCTGAAATAGAAAACCCAATTTTGCCCCCCAAAAAATATGCCACAAATTTGATAGCATTCCCTACAATGGGATTATATCACTTAGGAAACAGGATGAAGGAAAATAAAAAGAACTAGATCATTTTTGCATAGTAGCAGGCTAAGAGATAGCTTAGTATCAGTATTCAAGTATATAAATGTTTTAGTCTAAGAAAGATGATGACAAGCTTAACTTCATTCTACTCAGGATAGGGTAAAAGCAAATGAACTTTAAATTGCACCAAAAAATTTTTTTGTATATTCATAAATATTTACATGGCCACACACATATTGAACATGCATGTACATACACATAAATACATCCTGAGTCTTCATAAAACTTTTGTGTATACTGTTTTCTTTCCCCTATACATCTCAAGTTTAATAACTTACTTTGGGGTTATAATAGAAAGTTCAGAAGTGAGTTTATTAAACTCTAGGACAACCATATTGTACAGTTATGATAACATATTCTCAGGCCTGTGACAAATAACACAAATGACTGACATAAACAAGAAGATAATAGATAACCTTGGCTATGAAATAAAATCAGTATCATTTTTTTGATTTGAGACAGAAAGAGAGAGAGGGAAACATCAATTTGTTGTTCCATTTATTTATACATTCATTAGTTTCTTCTTGTATGTACCTTGACCAGGGATCAAACCCACAACCTTGGTGTAGCAGAACAGTGCCCTAACCAACTGGGCTACCCAGCCAGGGCCAGAATCACTTTTTAGAAAAAAGCTTCATTTAACTTTAGATGATGTGTACACAGTGCTTCTGTCATACCTATAATCCAAGTTCTTAAACTTCAAAAAGCTGTACCAGGAAATTATGAAGCACCTGTATATTTTTATATTTGAGAATATTCTAATATAAAAGTAGAGTCTAAAAGCAAATAAGAGTTAACTATCTTCTTAGAGTTCCAAGGAAATTTTTTGTTTTGATGTTTTGTAAACAATCTTTTTTGAGTAACTATGTCACTTCCTAAAACTGTTCAGGACACGGGACTTTTTATATCTCTTCTCATGTAAAATCCTTCCTCAGCCTTCCTTGAAGACTCTTCTTTCTCTTCATATCCTTTAGATATTAAGCCTTAAAGAATAACTAGGCGCCCTCCTACAAGTATGGAAGTAGAGAAACACAGTAGGGAGAGGAGAGCATTCATAGCAGATGGAGGTGCCAGAGCAAAAGTCCAGGGATGTAGAACAATGTAACATGTTTAGGGAAATGCAAGTACTTGAGTGGGTACTTGGGTTTGGAGTTTCTCCTTTAGGCAATGGGTAGCTAATGATGAGTTTTAAGCAAAACAGGTGTATTACTAGATGAGGATTTTAGAAAAATAATTTTTTTGTAATAGTGTGGAGGATTTACTGGAGGGTAAATGTGACCAGAGGCAGAAAGGGCCATTGGACATTAGCTTAAAGTAATAATGGAGGGATGTGGAAAGGAGGTTGTCAGTCTGAAAGAAATTGAGAGGAAATGATTTATAGAACTTAATATTAACTGAATGAGAAGTTACATAAGGAAGTGGAATCTAGGATGGATCTGAGAGCTCTGAACTAAGAAATCAAGTGTTTCTTCAGGTCAAGATGGAGGCATAGACAGACATGGCTTGCCTCTTTGCACAACCACATCAAAATTACAACTAAAATACAGAACCACCACCACTTAGGGCCATCAGAAGCCGAGCTAAATGAAAGTCTGACAACTATTACCTTAAAGAAACCACATCCATCCAGATTGCTAGGAGGGGAACAGATGTGGAATTGGCAGGTTCCACACCTATGTGTGGTAGATAAAAATTTGGAAGAGAAATCTCAGGAGCCAGGAGTCCCAGCCCCACACCAGGACCCCTAGCCCAGGATTCAAGTGCCAAGAAAATAAGTCCCTGCAACTTCTGGCTGCAAAAACTAGTGGGGATTGAGTCGGTGGAAGAAACTTCTGAAGTCCCAAGCAGTTCCTCTTAAAGAACCTACACATGGACTCACCTACTCAGACTCACTCTCTCTGAGCTCCAGCACCATGGTAGCAGCTTGAAGGGCACCAGTGGCATACTGGGAGAAACTGAAGTGTTTGGCACCAAGGTGAACAGAGGTCATTGTCTCTTTTCTAAACCCTCCCCTCACAGAGCCACAGAGCTGGTAAGGTAGTGCCATACTTGAGACTCCATCAACCTGGATAACACTGTTTGACCCACCTGGGAGATCCCCAGAGACATCACCCCATCCAACTTATGGGCCCACCCAAGCTGCTTTTCATATGAATGGCTGGTCTTGGCTCATGCTTCACAACCTACCAAATCCTCTCAAACAAGCAACAGTTGGCCTCAGTGAGCCCCAACTCCAGCACTAGCAGCAGCCAGCCTAGATTCATAGTTTCGCTTCACCTGGGAATCTTCAAGCCCAGCACAAGTAGCAGCCATCTCAGATTGCTTTATAGCTAAGGCAAGGTGACCGAGGGAAAAACACAAGTTGGGGCTGACCTTGGCCTTCACCACCTGGGAAGCCCCAGGGCAGTGCACCCAACGGATAGCTATGTACCACATCAGAGCACCATCACTCTACCACTGCACAGCTGATCCTCCACAGAGGTAGGAGGTTCGTGGTAAGTAGTCAGAGCCAATTCTTGCACCTGACTGGCCTGGGTAAATCCCTCCCATTGATGTGCCAACTGCAATCAAAGCTCAACTACAAGACGAGGGTGTACTCAACCCACACGAAGGGCAACTTCAAGTACCCAGCTTGGGTGATAGGGAAGGCTATACCATTAGACGCTGCAGGACACCTACTACATTAGACCACACTACCAATACACAGAGTCAAAGCAGCACTACCTAATACATAGAAACAAACATAGGGAGGCTGCCAAAATGAGGAGATGAAGAAACATGGCCCAAATGAAAGAACAGATCAAAACTCCAGAAAAATAGCTCAACGAAATGGAGACACACAATCTATCAGATGTAGAGTACAAACACTAGTTATAAGGATGCTCAAGGAACTTAGTGAGGACCTCAGCAGTATAAAAAAAAATCCAGTGAGAAACAAAAGAACACTAATTGAAATTTTAAAAAAAAAAACAATTTACAGAGAAACAACAGTAGAATGGATGAAGCCGAGAATCAAATTAGTGATTTGGAACATGAGGAAGCAAAAAACAGTCATTTAGAACAACAAGAAGAAAAAAGAATACCAAAAAAAGGAAGATAATATAAGCAGCCTCTGAGACAACTTCAAGAGATCCATATTCAAATCATAGGGAGTGCCAGAAGGAGAAGAGAAAGCAAGAAATTAGAAATCTATTTGAAAAAATAATGAAAGAAAACTTCCCTAATTAGTTGAAGGAAATAGACATGCAAGTCCAGGAAGCACAGAGAGTCCCAATGGTGATGGATGCAAAAAGGCCCAGACTAAGAAACAGTGTAATTAAAATGCCAAAGGTTAAAAATAAAGAGAGAATCTTAAAGGCAGAACAAGAAAAGAAGTTAGTTACCTACAGGGGAGTTCCCATAACACTGTCAGCTGATTTCGCCAAAGAAACTTTTAAGTCTAGAAGGAATTAGCAAGAAATATTCATATCATGAAAAGGAGGGACCTACAGCCTTGATGCTCTACCCAGCAAAGCTATCATTTAGAATTGAAGGGCAAATAAAGAGCTTCCCAGACAAGAAAAAACTAAAGGAGTTCATCATCACCAAACCATTATTATATGAAATGTTAAAGGGACTTATTTAAGAAAAAAATAAGATCAAAGCTCTGAAAAATAAAATGGCAAATATATATATATACACACATAAATACATACATACATACAAGTATATATATACATACATACATACCAACAACAACTGAATCTGAAAAACAAAGCAAACAAGAACAGAGACAGAATCATGGATATGGAGAGCATTTTGATGGCTGCCAGATGGGAGGGGAGTGAGGGGGAATGGGTGAAGAGGTGAGGAGATTAAGAAGTACAAATAGGTAGTTCTAAACTAGTAATGGGGATGTAAAGTACAGTATAGGAAATAGGGCAGACAAAGAACTTATTATACGTGACCCATGAATGTGAACAATGGTGAGGAGATGGCCTGAGGGAGTGGGGGTTGCTGGGTGGAGGGTGGCGAAAGGAAAAGGATCAGGACAACTGTAAGAGCATAATCAATAAAATATAATCAAAAAATAAATCAGTGGTTTGATACACACCATGCACTGATGCAGAGAGTAGAATGGAAGCAAAAATAGGGAGGAGGAGGCAGAGCATATAAAGGGAAAAATAAATTCTCTTTTGATATTTTAAATGTAAGTTGCATTTGGGACACTCATCAAGTTGGAGTTCAGGGAAAGGATGGATTCTAGGACACTACCTAGAAAATCTGATGTCAGCAAAACAAAGTCCTAATGCTGTACCTCAGAGCTGAGGTTCTTGACCACACTCATGAACAAGAAAGGGAGTGCCCTTTTTTAATCTTCTTAGAGTTTCACACCAAGGAGCTCCGAAGCAGTGTGGATTTTATTATTATGTCTCTTATTTCACACACATATCCACTTGCTCTCAGAGTATATATACCTTTCAAAGAACCTATATGTGATAGTTAATATGTCAATTTGACTAGGCTTTAACAGCCAGTATTCAATTAAACATTAATCTAGATATTGCTGTGAAAGTATTTTGTAGACATAGTTAATATCTATAATCAGTTGACTTTAAAGTAAAGAAGATTATCTTCAATGATTGAGCGGTAGGAGCTCCTTCAATCAGTTGGAAGGCCTTATAAAACAACTAACCCCACAGCTAACATCATGCTTAGTGGTAAAACACAATATGCATCCCCTTAAGTTCAGGAATAAGACAGGATGTCTGCACTCACCACTTCTATTTAATATATTACTTGAGTTTCTAGCTATGGTAATTAGGCAAGAAAAAATAAATAAACAGTGTCCAAATTGGAAAGGAATAATATAATCTCTACTCACAAACAATATGATCTTATATGTAGAAAAATTCTAAGGAATTCACTAAGTAAAAATGAATAGAAATAATAAAGGAATTCACAAAGCTATAGAATACAAAATCAATACATAAAAATAAATTGCATTACAAAATCAAATGAATAAATAAATAAATAAATTGCATTACTATATACTTGTCTGAAAATAAAAATGAAATTAAGAAAAAATTCCACTCAACATAGAATCAAAAAGAATATAATCCTTAGAAATAACTTTTATAAAATAAGTGCAAACTTATGAGAACTACAAAACATTGTAGGGAGAGAGTAAAGATCTAAATAAATGGAATAGCATCCCATGTTTATGAATTGGAAGATTTAATATTGTTAAAATGACAGTACCCCCCCAAAAAAAACTAAACTACATTAAACTACATGCAATCTCTACCAAAAATCCCAGCTGACTTGGTACAAACTAAAGTTGTCATTCTAAAATTGATATGTAATTACAAAGGATTCAGAATGGCACAATACTCTTGAAGAAGAATGAAAGAGAACTCTCACTTCCAAATTTCAAAATGTATTTACAAAACAATGGGATATAAGGCAGTGTGGACAAAGATATAAACATATGGAATAGAAATGAGTGCCCTTCATAGATGTTCCTTGATGCCCACCCCCCTAGTATCCCCTATTATCCCTCTCCTCACTCCCCTCTGGTTACTGTCAGATTATTCTTTATTTCAATGTCTCTGGTTGTATTTTGCTTTCTTGTTTTGTTGATGAGGTTCTGCTTATAGGTGAGATCATACAATATTTCTCTTTCAGTGCCTGGCTTCTTTCACATTGCATAATGCTCTCCAGTTCCATCCATGCTGTTGCAAAGGATAGGAGCTCCTTCTTTCTTTCTGCTGCGTAGTATAAAGAACACAAGCACAAAGCCAAACAGGGTGGGTTCAAGGGTGGGAGGTGGGAATGGGTGGGGCAGGGGGGCATGGTGGGGTAAAAATGGAGACAATTGTACTTGAACAACAATAAAAAAAAAGAAATGAGTGCCCCAGAATAAACTTATATCCCATGGTAAACTGATTTTTGACAAGGGTGCCAAGACCATACAATAAGAAAGAATAGTTTTCTCAACAAATGGCACTGGGACAACCTGATAGTCACATGCAAAGAATTAAGTTGGAACCTCCTCTCACACAATGTACAAAAACTAACTCAAAATGAATCAAAGGCCTAAATGTAAGGGCAAAAACTATAATTCTTGAAAGAAAATGTAAGAAAAAAATATTCATGACCTTGCATTTGTGAAAAGATTGTTAGATGTGACATCAAAGGCACAAGGAACAAAATAAAGAATAAATTAGACTTCATCAAATTTGAAAAATTTTGTGTATCAAAGGACACTATCAAGAAAGTGAAAAACTCCATATAATGGTAGAAAATATTTGCAAATCACATAGCTGATAAGATATTTTATATGACTCATAAAGAACTTTTACAACTCAATAACCAAATAAAATAACCAAATAAAATAACCAAATAAAAATGGGCAAAGTTTTCAAGTAATCATTTCTTTAAAGAAGATATATAGTGGCCAATAACCATGGGAAATGATGCTCACCATCATTAGGAAATTAAAACCACAGTGAGATACCACTTTACCTATACTAAGATGGGTAGAATAAAAAAAAATATCAGATAACCAGCAAGTGATGAGAATGTGAAGAAACTGGAACCTTCAGTCAGTGCTGGTGAGGATGTGAAATAGCCCAGCCACTTTGGAATACAGTCTGGCCATTCTTCAAATGATTAAACATGAGTTGCCATATCATCCAGCAATTCCACTTCAAAGTATATACCCTAGAGAAATAAAAACATATGTCTACACAGAATATTGTATACAAATGTTTACAGCAGCATGATTTATAATAACCAGAACATGAAAACAAGCCAAGTGTCCATCAACAGATAAATGGGTAATTCATCTGCAGTCAGACAATCCATTCTGATATGGATTATTACTCAGCCACAAAAAGGAGTGGGGTACTGATACATGCTACAGAGGGGATGAGCCTTAAAAGTATATGTTACGTGAAAGAATCCAATCACAAAAATCTACATATTATATGAGTCTAAGTATATAAATGTCCAAAATAGGTATTGTAGAGACAGAAAGTAGATTAGTGGTTCCTTAGGGCTGCAGGTCAGGGAAAGTAGATTCAGGGAATGGGGAAATGGAAAGTGCTAGCTAAAGAACATGTGTTTTTTGAGGTGATTAAAATATTGTAAAACTGACTTGGTGAATGTTGAACATATGTGTGAAAATACAAAAACCATGTTTAAATACAAAAAGCATGTTTAAATACAAAAAGAGTAAAACTGGCATTTCTCTGAGGAAGAAGAAACTATCTACAGACTGCAGCTTCAGCCCCTGTCAGAGGGTGTCTAGCCAGCTGACATGCCCTACAGTTTGGGACTTGCTGGCCAGCACAATACCATAAGCCAATTCCCTGAAATACATGATGGACAGATGATGATGATGATGAAGATAGACAGATAGATGATAGATAATAGATAGATAGATAGATAGATAGATAGATAGATAGATAGATAGATATAGAAGTATGACAAAATTTCTGTATTTCCTACTGTCTGTTTCTCTGGTAGAACTTTGACTAATACAGATTTTGGCACTGCAAAATAAGATGCAGCTGGAACCAGTACCTAAAAATGCAACAGTGACTTTGGAATTGGGTTGTGGATAGAGCTTGAAAGAATTCTGAGATGCTTGAGAGAAAAATCCTACATTTCTTTGTACAGATGATTGGTGGAAATGTGGATGTTAAAGGTACTTCTGATGAGATGTCAGAAGGAAATGAGAAGCATGTTATTGGAAACTGGGGGAAAGGTGATCCTTGTTTTTAAAAAAAGTGACAGAACTTGGCTGAACTGTTTTCTACTTTAGGACAGCAGAATTTATAAAGGCTGAACTTGATTATTTAGCTGAGAACATTTGCAGGCAAAGTGTTACAGGTAATGTTGTTGAAGGCCCTTATTGCTTACAGTAAAATGCTAGAGGAAGAAAATGAATTGAGGAAGGAATTGTCAGACAAAAAGGAGCCAGTGCTTTGTGATTTGAGAGGGTCTTTGCCTATCCATATTGCAAAGGATGCTAAAATTAGGAAATTTACTGCTGAGAAAGCTTGCTCTGGAGGAAAACATACGAGAGTAGTTGGACATTTTCTTGAAAATATGAGGTGTGTCATTTAGTTTCCAATCAACCATCTCAGCAGAAGCCAAGAATGGAGATAAGGTTATCTAGAGAGAAGCTGTGGAGAACCCTTTTGTCTGATGGACACACGGGAGGCTCCCAAGGTTTTTGATAATGTTATACCAGCACAAACATTGCCAGCTTGGACTAACAGGGACAGAGACTGGATAAAATAAAAGAAGTTTGCCTGCTCCTAAATTCCTAAAAGCAGTAAACAGGCTTATTGAGCTACTCAGCTGCAAATACGTGCTATTTTCAAGAATAAGGAAGGATGACTCAAGGTGGGACTGCTGTGTGGGTCAGGAGGCCAAGGACAATGGGGCCATTGGTAACAGCATGGAGCACAGAGGAGCCGCCATGAATTATAGAGAGGATGAAGGAGCCACAGGCACAGATGAGAGGGAGCCTCGGGCTTCAGATACTTTTCTCAAGCCCTGAAACCTAATGGAGTTGACCTTGGCAGATTTCAGACTCACTTGGTACTGGTGACTCCCTAATTTCTTTCAATTGCTCCCTTTTGTAATACAGATGTCAATATTATACCTGTTCCACCATTGTATTTTGGAAGCAAATAATTTGTTTTCTATGTTCACGGGTTCAAGATGAAGGGAAATTCTGCCCCAAGATAGATGATACCAGTCTCACCCATAACTGGTTTAGATAATGAGACTTAGGGCCTTTGAGCTGATGATATTTACATGAGATTTTTGGGCTAAGAGTTGATGCTGTCTGTAATAGGTTAAAACTTTGGAGGATGCTTAATAAAGTAAAAGTATTTTATAGGTGACATGAACATGAATTTTGGGGATCCAAAGGGCAGACTCTAGTCAGTTAGTAATAGCCCCCCAAAAGATAAACTACCCAGAGTCTGTATATGTGATCTTATATGGAAAAAAGCGTTTGCCGATACAGAAGGATCTTAAGTTAAACCTCATCCTGGATTGGGTGGGTTCTAACTCTAATAACTAGTTCTTACAAGAGAGATCAGACACAGACACAAGAAAGAAGTCTAGGTTGAGGCAGAGGCAGAGACTGGAGTTATACTGATGACAGGTGCTGGAGGAGGTAAGGTAGGAATCTCTTCTAGAGCCTTTAGAAGGAGCAGGGCCCTGCCAACACCTTGATTTCAGAACGCTGGCCTCCAGGTCTGCATTTTCTGTTTCAATAAATTTCTGTTGTTTCAAGCCACCAAATGTGTGTTCGTCTGTTATGGCAGCCCTAGGAAACTAGGGGCAAGGATGAATTTCATGTCAGTCCATCACTCTACAGATATATAGGTTCCTATAACCTATGTCTAGATACTGAACCCAGTTCTTGTTGCAGACCCACCTCCACATTGTGAGAAATTTATTCTTAGGAGTCTCATTTTCCTATCCTGCAACCAGCCTCAGAGCCACCCTCATACAACAGGTGTGGTTTTATATTTTTGAACCTCAGTTAGAAATGGAGTGGTCAGGGTACCAGCCAATCTTCTCCTAAGAGAATTCTCCACTCTTACATAAATTTGTGGATGCGAAATAGACCTGGGTAGAGTACACTAGTTTCAGATGTCAGAGCCCCTAAACCCAAATAAATGGATAGGTTACTCCAATCCCTACAATATCTGAATCCAAATGTCCTGTGATATTAGTATGAGGGCCTAAATTTAATTGTATTTTAATTTATCTTTGGCATATTATGACTATGACCCTCGTACACCAATGGCTTGGGCTATAAACTTAAGACATAGCTCCTGTCTTCTGGGAATTAATAATCTAGTTGGAATAACTGATATTATCCTCATAATAATTTTTAACAAAAAATTTTAAAGATTTTATTTATTTATTTATTTATTTATTTATTTATTTATTTTAGAGAGGGTAGGGGAGGGAGAAAGAGAGGGAGGGAAACATCACTGTGTAGTTGCCTCTCACATGCCCCCCGCCAGGGACCTGGCCTGCAACCCAGGCATGTGTCCTAGATAGGGAATCAAACCAGCGACCCTTTGATTCACAAACTGGCACTCAATCCGCTAGGCCACACCAGCTAGGACTCACCATAATAATTTTTAAATTAAAAAAAAGACTAAAATATACTAGGCACTGTGGTAGGCACAAAAAAATCTTTGAATAAGGTCTGAAAAACTAATATATAACATGGTGACTCTAATTGATAACACCGTATTATATAATTGAAATTTGCTAAGAGAGTAGAACTTAACTGTTCTCACCAGAAAAAAAGGAGGGGGGGGAATATGTGACATGATGGATATGTGAATTAACTTGGTGTGGAGAATCCTTTCACAATGTATATGTATAGCAAATCATCATGGTTTATACTTGAAATATATTACGATGTTGTCAATTATACCTCAATAAAGCTGAAAAAATCTTAATTAAGATCTGAAGAACAGAACAGATGGTGGTTTAGCAGTTTAAAGGATACCTTCTATGCTATTACTATTTGAATTTCTTATTATGGATTACTTTTTAACAAATAAGTAGCCCTGCTTAGAGGCAGCAGAATTAAGACAATTGACACATGGCAATATGGGATCTATTCTGTGGATCAGAACTGCAGTTTATTAAGCATTGTTCTTAATAAAGGCCTCAGGAGACGCAGCATGGGAAACATAACTGTGCTCTCCTACTTCAGCCTGAGAGGTTTGGTATTTAGCCCGGCTTCATTTCAGAGCCATTTATGACTCTGTGATTCATAAACATAAACATTTATTTTTAACTAATATTTGAAATGCTTCAGATAAGCTGGATGCTGTAACAGCTGCTCTTTTGAAATGTTATTTCATAATGAGAACCATTTCTGCATCAATAGAAAATAATCAGGTGCTTTATTCTTCTGCTATCAGGAATATTTCATATTCCTCTTGTGCTTATCAAATATATTTTTTTAGAAATAATACTTGGCTATGTATTCCAGAAAAAAAACAAAAACTGTCTTAAACAATATGGAACTTTGTTTCTTTCTTAAACCTGTAACTCACAGACACAGACAACAGTATGGTGAAGGCATGAGGGAAGGGGGTGGGGCTGGCTAGAAGAGGGCAAAGGTAGTGGAAATGAGGACATCTGAAATAGTGTCAACAATACAAATAAAGAACAAAAAGTAATACTTGTGACAAAAAATTTTTTTTTCTAAGGTTAGTGGTATAAAAAAAAGAAAGAAAGAAAAGAAAGTGTATGCGGGCAGACCAGAGCCACCATAGTGAACCCTCAAAGTCTTTAGAGCCCCACACTCAGTCTCTCTTTCTTCTCGACCCTCCTAATGCATGGTTTCCACTCTGAAGGTGTATTCATAAATCCAATATGGCTGATTAATTCCAACCATTACATCCTCAGGAAAAAGGAAGGGGGAAAAAAGGGTGCTCATTCTTTCACTTCTAAGAAGCTTTCCTAAAAGTCTTCTACTTACATCTGGTTGGGCACATCAATGTGCAAAGGAGGCTGGGTAATGAAGTTCTCAGATGAGCCCATTGAAGAGTAGTTCCCTAAGGAACAAAGAGGCAATAGACTTGGGGAAGCAAATAGCCTATGAGAGCAGAGTTTCTATACATGCCATCAGTCAGTTTCTGAAGGTCAGACTTAGCATCACAATAATTGTGCAAAAGATACCTCTCACTGTGACACAAATTTATGCTCTGTTCATCATCTGGCTTGTGCAGCCACAATCCGGAAAACAAGAAGAAATTCTCCCACCATCAAAACTGTAAAAATTATTTTATAAAATAACTATATTTTAAACTTCTGATATTTAAATAAAGATCATTCTAACAAGGTAAAATGAAACAGTAGGTTCAAGAGTTAAAAAAAAAAAAGTCCACTATCTAGGGAGATGTATTACAGCCTTCTTAATAACAATGGTTGGGTTCCAGATACAGTAAAGGTCACTACTGAGCCATCATCTGTTGCTGTGTTTTCCGCATGTCTGAATGTGCTTGTCAGACTGAGGAAGTAGTCTGATAAAAGCCTTTTTTCAGGATGTCCTAAAGAACTTAGTGGCAAGGAAGGTTACAGGCATGATAAGACTGGCGTCTCAAGGCAGAGGAGAATAAGGATTCTGAGAAAAGCATGATTGGGATTAAGCAAATCTGTTCCAAACACTGCTCCCTTGGTGCAGGACTGGAACCTAATGAGAAAGAAGGTTCTGAGGGAAACTAAATATCTCTCTCTGCACTCTCTAACACTTCGGACCCAAGCAGTCCTGCGGCAAGACACGTCTAACACAATGCAGCCCTGAAGGTAGAAAGGCATCTTCTCCATTTCCACATTAGGTACCTGAGATGTGGTCATGCTGAGAGCTTGGTGCTGACGCCAGTGCAGGACTGATAGGTGCATCTCCCCAGTACTTCCCTGTGGCCACTCTGCAGGTCCAGGTGTTTGATGATACAGATTTGTGGCACTTGCTCACAGTACGACAGAGGGCCAATGGAGAAGAGCACTATCTGCCACACCTGGAAGAGTGAGAATAGCCACAGCAAAGGAAATATTCTGTCCAGAAGGGCAGTGAGGATACGAGGGGGATGAACAGTGCTAGAGCACATGTGAAATATCCTTGGGGCTGCTGGGATTGTGACCGAGGGTGAGGGGCTCAGGACTTCATAAGGGTCTAACTACTCACATGGTTAGTGGCCCAGAGCTAGGGTAATTTGAGTTACATAAGGATTTTTTTTTGGCAAGAATGCTCAAACATCAAAACTGAAAGATAAAATTTAAGACAATATTTTAAAATTGTCATGCAACTTCAGATATTACTGAAAAATGAAGTGTGCCTTTTGCTGCATAGTAGCTATAAAAAATTATAGTTTCAAGACAGCCTTATTTCATGTCATTTAAAAAATATTTATTAAGCATCTTCTATATGCACCATGTTAATTGCCATGGTGAACCATACAGATGTAAATGATAGAGTCTAATTTGACTGCCCCAAGAAATTCTCTAATATATTTTATTTATATGAAATTTGGTTACTGTGGGAGATTGAATTATTGTTCCAATTTTTTTCACTTCCTTAGTCTATAATTATACATTTTTTACTCTTTGTCATATGAGTTTTTAACAGGTTTCTTGAAGAGTAATGTGTATACCATAAAACTCACCCATTGTAAATATACATGTCAAGGACCTTTAGTGAGTTTGTGCAGCAATGGAACTGTCGCCGCAGGGCAGCTTTGGAGCGCTGCCTTTACTCCAGACGTCCCCTCGGGCTGCATGCAATCAGTCCCTTCTCCCACCCCAGCCCAATACATAGTCTTTTGTGTCTCTCATTTGCCCCTCTAAACGTAATGGTTTTAAGATTCATTCATGTCATTGCTTTTTTATTGCTAAGTTGTATGTCATTATACAGATATACAAACATTTGGCTTATCCATTTCCTAGTTGATTAACATTTGGATTGTCTTCAAATTTTGGCTATTAAAAATAACACTGTTATGAATATTCATAGGCAGGTAAGTATTTGTGTATCTTCATTTCTCTTGAGTAGACACAGAGAAACGGAAATACTGGGAAGTGTGGTAAGTGTATGTATAACTTGTCAAGAAACAGCCAAACATTTTCCAAAGTGGGTGTAACATTTTACCCTCTCAAGTGCTGCACCATAAGGGTTTCAGTTTGTCCATAATCTTGCCAGCACTTGACATTATCAGACTTTTTAATAATAGCCATTCTAGTGGGCCTTTAGTGATATGTTATTATAGTTTTAATTTACCTTTCCCAAATATGTTCAACTTTTCTTATGCTTACTAGCCATTTGAGTGTCTTTGTTGAAACATCCGTTCAAATCTTCTGCCTGCTTTTTAAATGGGTTGTTCTTTTTTTTTATTATTGAGTTTAAGAGTTACATATTTTGATCCTAAGATCACAGAGATTTTTTATGTTTTCTTATAGAAATTTTATAATTTTTACTCTTACATTTATATCTTTGATCCATTTTGAATTATTTTTGTTTACAGTATAAAGTAAGGATCTGAGTTCATTTAAAAGTTTTACATGCAAATATCCAATAGTCTTAGCACAATTTGTTAAAAAGAGTGTTCTTTCCCTGACTGAATCACACCTGCACCTTTTTTCAAGTCCATTTACCATAAATGTTAGATATTATTTCTAAACTCTGTTCTGTTACATTGATCTGTATGTTTATCCTTATATGACACTGTCTGATGACCATAGATTTACGATATGTTTTAAATCAGCTAGCTTAGGAACTTCAGCCAAGATGGAGGTATAAGTCGATACACTTTGCATCTTTGCACAACCAAAAGAAGGACAACAAATATAAAAACAAAAAACAACCAGAACTGCCAGAAAACCGAACTGTATGGAAGTCCAACAGCCAAGGCGTTAAAGAAGAAACATTCATCCAGAACGAAAGTAGGGGCAGAAATGGGCAGCAGGCGTGGAGAAGACTTGCAGCAAGGCAGCAGCTGGCCAAGTTGCTCAGTTGGTTAGAGCATCATCCCAATATGTCAAGGTTGCAGGTTTGATCCCTGGTCAGGGCACAGACAGCAATCAACAAATGAGTGCATAAAGAAGTGGAACAACAAATCAATGTCTCTCTCTCTCTCAAAAATAAAAATTTTTTTAAAAAAAGAAAAGAATGTATATTCTGCAGTTTTGGATGGGGGATTTTATGTTATGCCAGGTCGGTTGCTTGTTCAAGTGTTGTTCAAGTCGAGATTATCCTTACTGATATTCTGCCTAGTTCTTCTATCCATTACTAAGAGAGGAACATTGACATTTTCAACCACTCTAATATTGAATTATCTATGTATCCTTTAATTCTCTTTATCTTTGCTGTGTGTGTTTGGGGGCTCTGTTGTTAGATACTTACACATTTGCAATTGCTATTCTTCCTGATATATTGAAAATTTTATCATTTTGAAATGCTTCCTTTACTTCTTGCTTCAAAGTCTATTTGTCTATATTAATAAAGCCACTACAGTTCTTCAATGGTTACTGTTTGCTTTTCTAATCTTTTACTTTCAAACTACTTGTATCTTTGAATATAAAGTATGTCTCTTACAGAGAACATTACATAGACAGCACAGGGCGTCCTAAATCCCTCACTCATATGGCAGAACTTACCAATAAGTAGATTTGTATAATGCAATGTTATACGGATCATAATAGATGTCTATGTGTTAGGGAACAATGCCACCTCCCAGACCTAAGAATGTTGACTTAAAAATCAGATTTCTCACCAGTATCATAAGAAATATTGTCAGTGTTGATACTGAAATAGTCTTCATACTGATGTGCCCCTGGAATGTGTGTATACAGAGAATGGAAAACAGCAGGACACTCAAGGAGCCATTGTGTAAGACAGCTGATGTCAGGAAAATCACAAGCAAGGAGCGCAGGATAAATACTATAAGAACATAACAAAGCAGAGCATCAAGCAATGCAACAGAGCTTTGGACTGCTGGGAAATAGCAGCAGTACACAGCGAGCCACAGCTGCAACTGGAAGAAAAGTGAAGAAAGCCATCAGGGGAATAGCTAAACAATAGGCTATACCTGCTAACTCAGGTTCACATTTCACATGTATATAGTTCTTTCCACATTTGGATATAGTCACACTTAGCCACACTTGAATATAGCAATTGTGGCTGAGACCAACAGCATTGCCTTAAAAAAACAGAAGTCAACAGAATAATGTTAGCTACTACCTATTACTTCCGTATATATTTTGAAGTGGTTTTTCCCAACAACTGTATACAAGGATTCTAATATCATTGAAAAATGCCACACACTGCAGGTACCAGGCTGGTAGTAAGACTCTGGCAGCCACAGATATCTCATTCATATCCACTAACCCAAAAGCCTAAAAGATGTCTGCCTTGCAAGAAAACCAGCTGTAATAAAGCCCATGGACTTCATCTACAGAAGAAGCAGAGCCTACCATGGGCTCTAAGACCTACAATTCTGAAAAACCTTACCAGCCTCATAAGCTGCTTGTCCATTTCCTCTAGAAAATTGTTAGGTTTTCTTAAATTATAAAGGACATACAGGTTTCATTGGAAAGAGCATAAAGGCATGCTTAAGAAGCAATTAAAAAACATTGGGGAAAACACAGCCAAATTCCCAGCTATAATCACCACCACCCAGGGACCCTTTTATATGAAAGTAATAGCCCTGTAAGCTTCACTAACTCATGAGAATATCAATAGAACATGATATTAAAAAAAACTGAGCTTCGTAAAGATGACATTGACCTATCAAGAAAATGCTGTATTGAGTTGCTTTCTCTGTTAGGAAGATGCAGAAGTATAGTACATTCAACAAGACCTCCACAGAAATAATTGACTCAGTGAACATTTTAGTGTTTAAATGTATCTGGAAAATATAAACATGTAAAATGCTTCATTGCACAGTAGCTCTAGATCACCACTAGAAATAAAAGTCTGAGCCAGAAATGGAAACCACATATGTAATTTCCAGTGTCGCAGCAGGCATGTTAAAAGTTTTTGAAAGAGTAAAATTCATTCCAATAATAAATATATTTAACCCAATATAGTAAGTGTTATCATTTCAATATGTAATCAACACATTAATTACTAATGAGATCATTACAATTTCTTTGTACTAACTCTATGAAATCTGGTATGATTCACACTATGGCACCTCTCAGTTCATACCAGCCACACATCAAGGGCTCAGTAGACACACTGGCTGATGACTACCATGTTGCATAGCAAAGCTTATGGAAGAACTTAAATCAATGTAATATGTGACCATATGATTCTAATCCAGTATCCAGAACTATAAGAACATGCAGATATCAAGCCACATCTTTTTCCTGAGTTTTCCCAAAAGCTCAGTACAAAAGGATGAAAGAATTTAATATATGTCTGATAACCATGACCAAAAGTTTAATACTAATGCCATAACCATAACCAAAAGGTCAGTGCTAATTTCTGCTTATGAGAAGGGAAGGGTTGGCAGACTTTTAGAAATTTAGATTTAGGAACTCTCTGTAAAATTTTCTTGAACACTCAGAAATTAAGTATAGCCTCTGATACCATAGTTCTTTTCTTATTTGGAGAAGAGGAGCATTTAAAAACACATATTTAGACACTCCTGAGATTAATAAGAGAAGTCTAATTCTCAAAACAATAACACTAAAATAACCAAACTTTCAAAGATTAAACTTCAGTCTATGTCTAAATTATAGTAAGAAAAACTCTACTAAATAAATCTAAAAAAGTTATTGTAAAGCTTTTTTACTTTTACGCCAAATATCTATTGACTTAGAGTCATTTGACTATACGTTTTTTTAATTTTGTGAAAAATTTATGTTAATATTTAATCATTATAATTTAGGGCTATTAAAACTACATGTAATTTTCTTTATATCTAATTATAATTTTAAAAATAATAAAGAAAAAGTCTTACTAATGCAACATTAAAATAAAGCTTTTATGCACAAAAAACAGGAAATATAAACAAAATTTTCTTAGGAAAGTATGCTTTCTTTTTGAGACGAGTAAATCTCTTTAATCCAGATCTTGTGTCATTCCAAATTTTTTCTGCAAATCCTGGTCTTACTGAGAACTGTGCCTTTGGAATTCACTGGTCATCTCCTCTCTTACCTCCAAAACCTCCAAAAAGGGGTAGATAAACCCCTTCTTTCTCATTGGATGAGAAGTAGGATGAAGTTTAGCAAGAATTATACAAAAAGGAACTATGGGCCTAAGCCAGAATAGACTGTGAGAAGGAAAATTCTTAAATGTCAGGTCCTAAGAAGCAGATGGAGAGCAAATCTGGGGCTCACTCCACAAGGTGGTGATTAAGAACAATTGGGAGACGGAGAGGTTCTGGGAAATAAAAACTGGAGACAGAGTACTTTAGAGAGAAGAACTCTGAGTAAAGTGTGGACTCACAGAATAAAGCCCACAAGGCTACTACAAAGTTTATTTATCATAAATTTACTTTGATTAAATATATTAATGTTTAATGAGTTATGGGAGTTTATTAAATCTTTCTATAATAATTATATTTTATTATTTTCTTAAGGATAAGTGATAAGTGATTCTATATATGTTTTCTCCTTCCTCCATGAATCTCATAGTACAATACCTGATTACTCTTATTTGAACTTTCTCTTTGGAGTAGTTCAGCATTTCGATACCACTCACAATACATATCAAAGTCTAGCTATATCTGAGTGCAAGAAGAGGAAAACCCAATGTTTCTAAAATTAACTTGTTTTTACAAAATATCTTTGTGTTACAGGTTGATTTTTTAAATAAAACTAGTACATGCTATTTTTTATCTTTTTTGGCCCTCCTTAATTTCATATTCTCTCTAAGCTTTGAGGACTCTTTTATGATCAGTAATATGAATACGCTTCATAGTAACCAAGTAAAATAGATTGGTGCTATTATTCATCAGTTAGTTGATACAAAAAAAAAGAAATGATTGCCTAAGGACACAGAAATATGTGGTGATCTGAGGTCTTTGTTTTGATGTCTAGTTTCAAGATCTGCTCATCTGTCCAGTAGTACAGTCAACTCCCTTGATTATCAGGCCACCGGGACAAGTATTTGGATTCCAGAACTCATGATTGTTTTTCTCCCTGTCACTCAGGTAATAGATTGAGTTCTGGCTAACCTTCCTTTTGGAAGTACAGGTGAGTAGACAGGCACCGAAAGTAAACAGAAGTTGGGTGACAAATAGATCAACTCACACTAACTAACTAAAAGGACCATGAGACAAAAGCAAACATCAAAAGGCTGGTATGTTCATTTATAGTGAGAAACATAACACCGCACGCACAAGAAATATCACGGTGGCCTGATCAAAACATTTCTTTTCTCTTGTGATCCAACCACATGGAAATCAAAAGGTGGTTTTATGAGTATGACTCAAAACAACGGGAGGCAGATAAATTAAATCTTTAAGGCATCATTCCTGAAAATGAGTTATGTGCTTGCTGTTAGGCATTTCAATAGATCTTTCAACAACAACAAAAGGTTCAGTAACAAATAAATTTGGGAAACATTGGATTAGCTGAGTTAAACAGCTTTCAAAATTGCATATTTCCTTTGGTCTGCAGATGTATATCATGAATCTCCAAGGGCTTAGATAGGCAGCTTTTCTAGAATGTATTTGACTCTTGTGTGTATAGAGCACTTATAAATGTGTCATAAAACAATATTATTCTCAGGTAAGGATTCACTGTCCAAATTCCTTACCCTGACACACAATCTTAGCATCAGGATGGGATCACCGAGGGGCCTAGGGCACCTGCAGTGCAAGGACTAAAGCCCTGCATCATTCACCCTTGAGGGGCAGATGTACCAAGAGAACTGAAATAGTCGAAGTCTAGTATCTGAGCCTCCTTTTCCCCTTTTAGTGTTTGAGGGAACACTGTTAGTATGTACCAATCCTATTCCCCCTTTTCTTTAATTTGAATTAATGCTACCAGTGATGCAGTGAAGGCTAGTTTGCCTACAATAATCTCATCTTCTTCAGTTGATCTTGCATCCCTTTATCCTAAATTAGGTGTCAATTCTAAAATGTAGCTTTAATGACTCTATTTCTTTATTTTCAATTTTAGAGTCCTACCACACTAAATGCCTATAACCACTAAATGCTTATTAAAATTATGTAACCTTATTAAAAGGATATAGCTGTGGTAGACAGAATAATGCCTCCAGCCAAAAGTCTACATCCTAACCTCAAGAACCTATAAATATGTTACCTTAAATAACAAAAGGGACCTTGCAGGTGAGATTAGGTGATGTGGAAAGACTGTTCTGGATGATCTGGATGGGTCAAGGTAATCGCAAGGGTCCTTTGAAGAGAGGTGAGTCAGAGCCAGAGAAGGGGAATGACAATGGAAGCAGAGTTCAGAGTGATGCAATCACTAGCCAGAAAGGGGCTATGAGCCAAGAAATGGAGTAGCTGGAAAGGGTAGGAAAAGGAATTCTCCCTCACGGTCTCCAAAAGGCATGCAGCCTGGCTGGCACCTTGATTTTAGACCCATGAGACCTATTTCAGACTTCTGACCTTCAGAACTGTAGTAAATTTGCATTGTTCTAAGCCATTAACTGTGTGGTATTTGGTTAAAACAACAATCAGAAAAGAATACAATAACTACAACTTTGGGAGACGCCTGTCCCCTATTCATTTTGTCTGTCGCTACACGTGTACAAAATACAACCCTCTGGGTTCAACCTTAACTAATACCCTGAGCTACAGTGTCTATCTGTCTTTTAATATCTATTCAGAGATTCATGTGAACCTCACTTTACAATGCAATGGCAGCTTTAAGAATCTCGAGGAGTTTCAATAAGCATTAAATAAATTATTGAATGTCCCAGAAAGAGATCGACATAGTTAGAAAGCGAAAAGATGAAAGCTATTAACTGAAAATGACAGCTGCTTGAGAAATGTGAGTTTTTGGAGCCCTGAGAGCAGAATAAACTCAGGAGAACTGACCCATGCTAAACAAACTCATGAGAAACTTGACATAAACCGTATTAGTCAAGGTTCTCCAGGGAAACAGAACCAAAAGGATATGTATATAAATAGAGATTTATTTTAAGAAATCGGCTCATGTGACTGTAAAGGCAATCTGCAAGGTGGGTTGTCAGGCTGGAAACCCAGGGAAGAACTTGGAGTTCAAGTCCAAGGTCTGTGAGCTAACGTACTCCTTGCTTGGGAAAAGGTCAGTCTTTTGTTCTATAAAGACCTTCAACTGAGTAGATGAGGCCCACTATGAGGGCAATCTGCTTCACTCAAAGTCCACCAATTCAAACATAAATCTCATCCAAAAACACCCTCACAGAAACATCCAGACAAATGTTTGACCAAATATCTGGGGAATAAGGTCCAGCCAAGCTGACATATAAAGTTAACCATCAAGTAAACCAAAATGTCAATTTAGCAATTTATGTTGAGGACATTTCTTTCCAGTGATTAAAGTATCTATGTCCACTAGCCAGGAAACCTTAGTATCAGAGCACTTGGCAGATTCAGTTAATAAGCCTGCAGCTATTTCATGAATATGAATCAGAACAAAGTTATGGGGAAAAATTCACCATACTGGTCTGCTTCTACTAGGTGCTACCAATTTTACAGCCCTCCAGAGACGTTTCCAAGATCTTACCTTTTGAAATATCCCCTATGGGTACATTTCCATCCTTTGTTTTACTTGACTCTATAGAGAGAGGCCACCATCTGAAGGCGTAGGACTGGATTCTATATTAGATGGTAATTTAGTAAGAACATTTCTCTTGAGATTTTGAATATAAAACATATGTTCATATATATATATATATATATATATATATATAAAGAGAGAATAAGGAAGTCTTAAGACATAACCATATTTTAGTAGAAACAAAGACACAGAAAAAATGGAGACAGGTTAATTTGGCAGTGAAGAATAAGTACAGGTAGAAAAAGAACCAAAACCAAAAGCACTGAATGTGCCTGAAAGACTGGTGGATTGAGAGGCCTCCAGCCTGTGAGAGTCATTCTGATGTCCTGAGTGTAAACCACCTACCAGTTTTCCACGTATCTAATAACAAATCCCATTGGCTGAGATAAACTGTGATGGTCTCTTCTATACCTTGGACCCCAAAAGTCAAACGCATTCACCCAGGCTCTAGGGAAGCCAGACAAACTCTTGCTGCCCCACTGGGGAACACACCTGTCCTGATATCCCAAATACTCCTATGCTCTAGAGCCAGTGTCGAGACCCTGGATTCTTTGGACAGTACCGGTGACTTAAACTCCCTCTGTGGGGGTTATTCCCGCTCAATAGCATGTAACTATGACATATGAAATATACATGCCCGAACAAGGCAACAAACAATTGGTCAGTTAAATTGTCTGAGCTTGTTGTTACTGTAGAATGTGATTCAGTTGTTTATCTGTTTCCTGCAATTGTTTGGGTTACATTTCCCAAATCGTGGTTCCATTTCATCTTCCTAAAACTATATCTTGCCTTGCTTTATATACCACAGTGTTGTCCTCCAGGCACCAATTCCAAGCTGTGTAAATTTTAAATGGCTGATCTCAACAACTATGTGTGGGTTTTTTGAGTTTTATTGTCATAAGCTAACCTTATTTTCAATTTCCACATGACTCACCTCACTTTCCCTTTTTGTGCTGACAACACTGTCTTGTGTTTTCAAATCTATCAATGAAAAAGTAAGAGTTTTCACATTAATTATACAATAAACATTAGATACAGGTAGAATTATAATTAAAAATCCAGGCTTACTCAATCAATGTTAGTGTATTCACATCAAGGGAGGGACAAAAAATACAAGAGCTGATTGATACCAAGGAATTCTCTGACCTTTTTCAGTCTCTTGGTTTGCAAATAGGGGAGCAGCAACAAAATCTAGCAGGCTAGATGGGGCCAGAATTGGAGGTCTCTGAGTTGAAGCAGTCTGGCAGCTGCCTCTGGCTGAGGCCAACAAACCCTTAGGACCAAGTGTCAAGTCAAAGAGGGAGCACTCGGCAGATGCTGTGGGCTCAGGCAGCAAAGAGAAGGAGAGCCACGTGTCAGAATAAGACTAGACAGCAGCTCTATCAAACAACCGAGGGCCCTCTGGTCCCAGCACAGTGGCCCTCTGCCCCTGCCCTGCCTTAGAGCTGGCTCCGCAGGGTCAGGGAGACTTTGAACTTCCCCAGCACACAGAGCCAGCCCTAGGGAGGGGTTGTTTCTCACTAGAAAGGAAGCGTTGGTCTACAGTGAATCCTGTTCCTGGGTGACGCCTGGGCAGAGTGCAGCTTGCCCCACTTTCTTGTCACAGGAAGCAAGCTGCCACAAAAATTCTTTAGAACAGTGATTCTTTTTCTAATGGTTAGCAAAAGAACCTTTTCCAAGTGAAGTTTTTTTTTTTTTTTTTCCGGAATGTCAAATATATAAAAATAGTTGAAAGCATATCAGCCCTGAGCAGCCCGGAGCCCAAAAACAAGCCCCCCCTGCCACGCTGTGCCCACCCCTACCAGCAGCCTCTGCAGCCCCTCCATGGAGCTAGGGGATTGTTGGGACACGGAGTGAAAGCCACCACTGCAGAGTGCCAGGCAGCCTGCCTGTGAAGGCCCAGAAGCACAGATTCAGGGAATCGTGAAAAATGTAAACCATGCATCACGCCAACAACTCACACCACCTATCAACATTGAGTCAACGGGTCCCGGGAAACCCTAAGTGCTGGAGGCATCCTTGGATCCTACACACCGATGGCAGTGGTAGTGTTTAGTGTTTCCGGTAGAAACACTCTTACTGGAAAGGCACGTAAAAGGCCATGCACTGTCGTTTCGAATCCTAAATCCTGAATTCGAGTCACAACTCTGTTATTTATTAGCTGGTGATCCTGAGAAAATGTCTTAAACTCTCTGAGTCCTGACTGTCTCACCAGCAAGGGGAGGATAGTAGGTTTCTTGCTCACTTTACATGGTTATGAGGATCAAATGAAAGAATGCATTAAAGACATATGTAAACTATAAAGCTCTGTATGTATGAAAGTTGTGGACCTTATAAAAAGCAGCTGTTTATGTCATTCATTCACTATGTAAATTTTTATTAAATAATACTCCATATACAGTAAGACTAATAAATTGAGTTGACCTGGATGTGACTCACCTGTATCCTGCAGAACAAGGCAACAACAGAGAGTAGCAGCGCACTCTCACGAGCAGCGATGGGATCCACACCGCCTGTGAGGGCTCCTCCCCACTTCCTGCCCGAGCTCCCTGACAGGCTGTTCCACTTTCTCACGGCAGAGTCTACCCCGCTCAGTCACTGCCATACTCACTGTTATCTCCATCAAAGCTGGGACCTAAAATTCCCAGCCAGCTGACCGGGTCATTCATTCCATGATGGATGAACCTGACTTTCCCCACCACCAAGATTCTGGCAGCACGGCCCAACAGCACCTTCTGCAATGGTGGGAATATTCCATGTGTGCTCTCTTTGGTATGTAGCCACTAACCACACGCGGCTATTGACCCCTTGAAATGTGACTAGTGTACCTGAGGGATTAATGTAATTCATTTCATCTGAATAGCCACATGCGCCTAGTGGGCAGCAGAGCCAGAGGAATGGAACAGAGGACAAAGAGTGGCCTTTCAATAAAAGTCAGGGAAACATGTAATAGTAGCATTCGTAGCATTTTAAAATATAAAAACATTGTTAAGTAAACAAATAATAGTTAGCATATTCAAATGTGCTGCTAAGAGCAGATTGAGCTCCCTGTCCTAATTCAGTCTCCAGCCAGGCTTCTCCTAATTACTGAAAGTCGTAAGCAGAAGCCAAGGTCTGACGAGAGGACTAAGTGTATGTCTCAGGGATTTTTACATTGTGGTCGAACACAACTTACAATAAAATTAATCTGACACCTATTAATGATGTGCATAATAGCTACGGTGCATGTAGTAATTACTTTTAAAGGGTAAGTCATTCTCATAAGTTATAAAATTAGCATAATTTCTGTGATGTTTGTTCTCTGGTATTAACAAATTATACCCATATTCCCAGCTTTTCTGAATTCTTTGTACGTATTCATATACAGCTCATCCCCAGCATCATTAAAAGGCCAGAGTCCTGGCTCCTAAGCTATTGCTCCATGCTATTCTATCTCAGCGTTCATTCCCTGACTGTTGAGGTATTTTGTGCTCCTGGCCAGATTGCCAAGTTCTCTCTGTCGCACCCTTGAGATGTCGCTGAGCTACTCCTTTCTTGAAGTTTCTGCCCTGGGATGTCAGTGGCAGAAACTTTGAGGCAAGCAGTGAATAGACAGCTATGCCTGATCACCATGCATCAAAGGAAAGGGAGGGGTGGAAAGAAGGTAAGAAGGGCAGGGAAGAGTTTGGATGCTAGGCAAAGGGAGCCATTTGAAGCAGCCAGAGGAAGTGCTGGAGATGGACTCTGGGTAATGGACAGATGGCAGTTTGGGGGCCGAGGGGAACAGCATGGAGTAAAAGAAGACCGTGCAGCAGTTAGATGGGTGGACCCGCACTCATGAAGAACAGGATCCTGATCCCGAAGCCACCTGACAGAAGACTGAGGGCATGTGTACTGCTAGGTGGCTTCTGGGCACATATGTGGTTCTCAGCAGTACCTGGGAACATGCTTCTAGTGGTACTTGCTCTGACACAGCTTTCACATAGAAGAACAAAAATGACTACCATCACTGCCATCTTGCTCAATTGGGAGACTAAAGAAAGCACCAGGGCAAAAAGTACCTGAAAATAAGGATGAGGGGGAAAGCTGAAAAGGCCCCCTAAAAAGAAAGTTCATGGTTCCTCTTAGCTGGGAAAACTACAGATACTCTGCTGCATTTTCAGGGAATATTAATTTCCCTAGCATGTGTGGGTTAAAGATACCTAAAGCCAAACCTGAGCAGACCCTCTAGGGGATCACACATTCTCCAGGTTAAGGACATCAGGGTTTTGAGGGTAACTAAATAGTGAAGCTTCCTTACTAAATTTTCTACATAAAGGGTATAGATATATTCCACTCAAAATATGCTTTTTCTAAGATGGATGCTGTCAAGCTTTGGTTTATTATTTCTAGGTCCCCAAAAATACAAATAAAGAAGGAGGAAATCAGCAAGATTGTACTAACCACAACCTTTTCTTTTCAAGGACCCTGTCTATCTTCAGTTTTCTGTGTGACTGCAACCAAGTACCAGTAACGACAAATCACATCCATTAAGGGACTTGTATAAGCTGCACTAATCCCCACCTCTCAGTCTCTCTCGTTCGCATCCTCTCCTACTCTCTTTCTCTTCTCCTCTCCCCATCCCCCATCTCCGTGGGACTCTCTTCCAGCCCTTACCTGACTACCGGAGTAATTGACACCTTCTCCATTCACAGAGCTGGATCAGCTCAAAATGATCATTTCTCAATCTCACCTGAAGCTTCCTGGGAGGGGGAATTGTCTAGCCCAGCTTGAATTAGAAATCGACTGTGGTCAATTCAATGAATTCCAGAACCTCAGGTACTTTTGCAACAAGCGTGAATAGTGGGGGCCCACCCGAGGGAGCAGGAGGGCGACAGCCCTGAGAGGAGAGAGATGTGAGCTGCACAGACACTTGGACATGTGTTCACTGCAGTGCAATACTCCAGCGCCGTCAGCACACACTTCCCTGGACCTCGCGGAACAGTGGGTGACACTGGAGGTGAGAGGGAAATGCTGAAATAGGGGCCTGGTTAACGTCTAGCTTCCCCGTGGTTTTACCTAAGACCGTTTGGTTACCTCCAGCTGAGCATGACAAATAAAGCCTGTGTGTGTACAGAGGAATTTAGGTCTGCCTGATTACGTGTACACAGGGTCGTGCAGTCACAATCTCTTTTTGATCAAGTGCTGCTTTTGATTCCTCAGAAGCGAAGAGATCCATTGGGAGATGCTGTTGCTATTAAAGTCCTTGAGCTGAGAGACGACTGTGCTCCCTTCCTTTCAGAGAATCTGAGTAAACCTGGTGGGAAGAAATGGCTCAGAAGGCTGGGGGGTGGGAGGCGGCTGTTCAGAGATTACATAGAGGGGCACGAACTCATGACCTCCCAGTGGGCCTACTGTTAAAGGTTCCTGTCCTAATGATAGGTGACTAAATAACTAAAATGGCTATGGCAATTAGTATGATTAGTTGCCTTTATTAGGCCCCAGCACAGAAGGTAGGACCAAAGACCAGAACATCAGGCTCACCTCGGGCAGCTGCTGATTGTGAGCAATTCTGAGTTGCTTCTCTGATGGTGAACTCCTTATGACTAACAAGAAGACACTAGTACAGAAATCTTTCTATGGAAAAACTTGAAATAAAAAAGGGCCTTATCTCCTAGGAAACCAATTCACTCCTCCTCATTCTCTGTTCAGAAAGATGGCCAGCCTCTCTTTTTTTTTTACTCCTAAACCCATTACCATTTCCTTCTTCAAAAGCTCACAGTCTAACAAAGTAAGCAGGCATTCTGGATGAGTCTGTATTTTTTAAAGCTCAGTTATGTCAAGCCAAGATCCAACACCATTCCCAAAATCAGAATCCATTTGAAAAAATATTTGGGATATAGGAATACAGGCAGCTGTCAAATAATCCCTTGATGTGACAAGGAATACAGGCTGAATTGAAATACAGCTGGACCCTCCCTATATAACCCTGTTTCCCATAGTGTAGAATTAAGGAAATAGTGTCTCTATTACAAGGTGTCTGGTTCCCCATATCTTTTGTAAGCAATTTCACTGGGACTATGGCCTCGAGGCGCAGTGCCTTATAGAAGCTTTCATTTACTTAGTTACTCCTTGTGAATTGAGCACCTATGGTAAGTCAAACACTAGGCAGGCAGGACACTGCGGGGATAAAAGGAAAGAAGAAACAATTAAGGAGCTCAAAGCATAGCAGAGGCCCTGGCTGGTATGGCTCAGCAGATTAAGTGCTGGCCTCTAGACCAAAGGGTTGCTGGTTCAATTCCCAGTCAGGGAACATGCCTAAGTTGTGGGCCAGGTCCCCCTAGGCCAGGTCCCCAGTGGGGGTACATAAGAGGCAACCACACATTAATGTTTCTCTCCCTCTCTTTCTCCCTCCCTTCCCCTCTGTCTAAAAATAAATAAATAAATAAATCTTTTTTAAGGAAACATAGCAGAGAAGGCAGGCACATAAATGAATGTTGTAGCTACTAAATAAAAAAATGAGTGCAAGGCACAATGCTGGTACCAGAGAGGGTCAACCCTACTATGGATAAAGAAACTACCCAGAAGAAAAAACCTTTGCATGGGGGTCCTAATAATAAATAGAAGTTTGCCAAGAAGGCTACTGCAGGAAGGCCGGAGGACCTCCAGGCCAGGGAAACAATATATGTGCCATACTACTCAGGCATGAAATTGTACAGTGCAATCATGAAACTGCAAGAAAGTCATTCAATAAGGATGACGCAAAGGAAGAAAGGGAGTGAGGAGAGGGGACTGGAGAAGCGGGAAGTCACTGGTCATGAAGCAGTGGTTTGTAATGGGTAGAGCAGTTTGGATTTTACCCCATCAGTGATGGAGAGAGAATGTATCAGATTACCTCTGGTCCTCAGAGCCATTTCCGTTCCGTCTATGCTCTCTCCTATATCACAGGAGTCGGAAATATGGGAATACATTTCCCAGGTCTCTTGTCAGTAGTATTCCAGCTTAAAGTCCATGAATGCAGACTACTGCCAGATTCAGAAGGTACAAGAAGGAAATCAGTGTCACCATTCCTCCACCAATAGTGACAGGCAAATGTGAGCTTCAGCAGATACTAGGTTGTTCTCAGTGCTCTACCATGGGTGAAGTGTCCACTTTGGCGCTACAGACAGGTATAAACTTCAGCAGTGTTTCCATGAAGTCCTTAACCAGGATAAAAGCCATTTTTTTTCATCCTTGGAAAGCTTACTATTACATTGTAGACCTATTGACAAACTTGAAAGACATTAATGACCTTCTCTGACCTTCAGTCCTACAATTTTTCCAATGTTTTATAAGTACCACTTAGCAGTACTAAGTCCATTTCTCCTTAAAATTCTTCGTGTGGTTTCTGTGTTTCTGATCCAAACCCAGACTGGGTATTTTAGAAGATGACCCTGGTGGCTTTGTGAAGGGAGAATTGAATGGGGAGAGACTTCAGGCAGGAGAGTAATAGATAGATTATTTCAATAAAACAAAGGAGAGATGATGAAACTCAAAATTAGGACAGAGAAAGATGACTTTAACAATATTTAGGGCACATGATCACTCAGCCAAAGGAGAAAAATAGAAGGAATTCAGGAGTGTCCCCAGACTTCTGGTCTAGGTGATCATATTGACGGAGAAGAAGAATACAGCACAAAGAAGAAGGGGAGAAGGAGGCTTGGTGGGTATTATAGACGGTGAGTTCAACTTGGAATGTATTAAATTCGTGGTCCGGATATTAAGTAAGCACTTGGGTAAGTAAGTCTGGGGGTGAGAAGATTTAAGGTGAAGGTATTCATTCATTTTGTAGACCAGGAGTATAGAAATGGTCATTAAACCATGAGAGTGGGTGAAATTGAAAGGCAAGTGTGTAGCATGAAAGAAAAAAAAAAAAACAGAAAGCCGAGGAATGATCCCTGGAAAACATAACAGTTAAGAGAAATACTGGAAGGGAATCTAGCAAAAGAGACCAAGAAGGGGTAGCCAGAGAGGTAGAAGAATCCAGATAGTGTGGTTGGTATTAAGTAGTAGGAGGCCACTGAAATCGTGAGTAAAAACATGAAGACAACATAAATTGTCACCGGTGGAGGTCACCAATTTTCTGTTGCTCTTACACATGGTTGAGTCTCACGCAATGTGAAGTGGAGGGATGTTCTGCCTTTCTTGGCATCTTCACCTTCTCAGTGGGTTTTCCTCCTTTGTCAATCGTAAAGCCACCCTTCCCTTTCCTCACTGCTTCATTCCCTTGTTTCACTCCCTTTGTTCTTCTGCAAATGGAGCTAATGCATTTCTGCCTCTACAGATAAGAGTTGCTGCTCACATCTTCCAGATATCTACTCTGCTTTTCTGTAGCCAGGCAATCTGATCAAAGCCTTGTGGACCCTATGCCCTGCATTTGGCTTGTGGCTGTGAGCAGACCAGTGGGTTCAGATTCTGGTAAATAGACCTCCGGGGCTGTGCTGAAATCAATTCAATTGGTCATGACCAGACTGTTTTTTAAATGAAATGTAAGAGAGTAAATGGAATAGAAAATATAAGCATATGTTAAGACAGCAAAAATAAATATTTTTTCAGAAAACATTTGTTTCAGTGATAGGTCGTATGTGTGTTTCAGCTCTGTGCATGGTGTGTGTGGTGAGTCACAAGGTAAAACAAAGTCTCATAGGGATAACATGAAAAAGAAATACCAAGGAGGACTGGGTTCTATCTTAGTTTATATCTGGAAAGCAATCCTAGGAAACAAAAGTGAGGGCATAGGGAAAGACAGAAAAGAAAGAGCAAAGGCCAAAAACGTGTGAATTACTGTGCTGTTTACTACCGTGGGTAACCGGGCCTCCATCTTGTTGGGGACACTGTGGGAACCATGTGGAATGTGCCTCAGAATTGTCCCACCAGAGTGGAGGTAGGCAAATCTTTTCTGTAAAGGGCCAGATATCAAATATTTTCCTCTTTGCAGGCCATGCAGTCTTGGTCATACCTACTCAGTTCTGCCATTGTAACATAGACAATACGGAAACAAATGGGAATTGGCTGTGATCCAATAAAACTTTATTTACAAAAACAGGTGGGCTGAATTTGGCCCTTGGTCTGACAACTGTCCACCCTTGCACTAGAGCACAGGGAGCCTGGGGGTTCCATTTTGCGCCGGTTCCTATGCCCGGTGGTTGAGGGTTGCCCTAGGGAGTGATAACAGCCCCCTCACCTCCAGGAGGGCATAGACGCTGAGAGAGCAGCACCGACGGATGTCTGGTGTGTGTCTGATGAAGGACACCGGTCGGCACGGACAGACGGACTAAGGGGATGGGATGAAGCACGTCACGGATGTCTGCTCTAAGGGACCGGCTGAGCCTACAAAATTCTGGAAAATATATTCACATTCTCATTTCCCGGCTAAATTGACCTCACCAGGCTCTTCTAAGTCCTCACTAATCCTGCCCATACCATCTTTTTCTCTGGAAACATTAAAATCTGGTGTTTTTTTACATTCATCGTGATCCATTCCCAAAAGAAATTGGTTTTTGTATTTTTAGAGAAGATCTTTCTTTTACTTCTTCAAAGTTAACTCTGTGTTCAGCTCTCATTCCTAGCTTGGCATGCACTCGTACATTTTAAATCGTTTTCTCTTAAAGCTGTCCACACTGAGGATCTCATCTCATTATTCTTACACAGTCTAAAAAAACAGCCTCTGTTATGCTTTTAAGCTCATTTTCTTTGTCACACACTTTCCTTTTTTCCCCCCAAATGGATATATCCAATTACTCTCCTCTTGGTGTTTTAATTTCACACATTTTTGTACATTTAGAAAAACTATAGATTATACTTCATTCACTGGCGAATCATCTAAAAGCATTTAGATAAAAGAAAGTTTTTGTAAAAACATGTCTTTGGTAGCAACACAGGCCCAAGATCATTCCCTGCTTTAAACCACACATAACTAAAGGAGAGGAGGAAAGGAGGAACCGTGATTTGAATTCTTTTCCATGATTTTTCATTTGTATAGCATCTTTACATCTCCCGGAGCTCTTTCTCATGTCAGTTGTGTGATTTATACTCTTTCCTACTTGATCCATAAGGAAACAGGCTCAGAGGTTAAGTGCTTCATAGAGTTAACAAGACTGGGGGTACAACCTGACCCCCTTCACCTCCATCCAGTATGCTTTCGGATGTGCGCTATTCACAACTGTCCCGTGAACTACAGAAATTCTAAGTCATCTTTTTTTACTACTAACTTCTCACAGGGTTTTATAACACCACATCATTCAGATTTCTCCAGGGCTGGATGTTGCCTCTAAATGCTTGAGTGTTTTTTTGTTTTGTTTTTGTTTTAATGTAGTAGGTCCCAAGCATGGTAGATTATTTGTAAAAATAACTATAATAATCTCTTATACCTGTATGCTCATGATTCTACTATTCTTTTTATTGAGAGATAGAGTCTATTTTGCCCATCCTTGAGTCTGGGCTGGGCTTGTGACTTGCTTTGAGGAGAAGCCCAGGCCAGAGGATGCCTCTTTGAACATGATGATGCATGTGAGGAAGCCTAACTCTCTTGCTTGAGAGCAAAGGACTATGGGAAAAGGGGCCCAGCCAAAAGCCAACACCAAACAGCAGGTAAGTGAGTGAAGTCACCTGGCCCAGTCCAGCCCATTCAAATCTCCATGTGATTGAGCCACATGAGTGCCCAGTTAGGCTCGTCCCAAACTGCTGACCCACAGAATGATGAGCAAATAAAAATAGTTGGTGTTTTAAGTCTTGGGTGATTTGTTATGAAGCAGTAAATAACTGACACACTAATGATGAGCAATTCATAGCCCATTATTTTTTGGAACTAGTGGGGTTCCCCAAAAATCTGAAGCCATCTTTAATGCCCCAGAAAGTTATGAGTTTTCCAAAGGAATGGAGATAAAATTTTCAAGGAATTTTATCTCTATTCCCTAGGCTTGTTGCCCAGTAATAGGGATTTAGTAGCATAAGTTTATTATATTAACTTCTCACAGAACTGCTCAAGCGCTCCACAGGGGGATTCCTGGTAGCCATCTTCCTGTTTCTTGATTCTGCCCCAGTGTCCACAACTAATTAGTCCTACTTAGGACAGGTACCTAGTAAAAGCTGGGCAACAAAAGTCTCTCTGTGGTGAATATGAAAGAGCAAATGGAGGCTCAGATATTGGAAGTCTTTGAGAACTGAATCCGTTTAAGTCAGACTCTGGAAGGAAGCTATCGCTACTCTGAGGCTGGTCCCAGAACTGTGCTGGTCCTCAGCCTTGCTGAAGGGTGGGCATTCAACGCTTTGTTAAACACTGTGACATATTCCAGTATTCACCCAGTACTTCCCCTTTCCCACATAAGGCAACTTAAGTCAGTTTTTGGTCCTGGCTGTTTAAAAAACAAAACTAGATTAATGCACGCCTCATTCCCTCCCACCTTTGGCTGAATGAGAGCCCAAGGCTGGCTCCTCAGGGTTCCATAGGGAACTTGCCTCTCCCTGCTCTTCCACTGAATGGGGCCAGAAGGAAGCTGCTACCCTGGCAGATGATCTCATTTTACAATGGGATTGAGGGATCTGGTGTCTTACTTTCTTCATGGTTTCACCTACTGCACAGATCAGTGCTAACATCAGATATAAGCAGGTCTCTGTCAATAATGATTTCAACGATGAACACTCTCCCCATCCCTACAGTCCCAGGCTCTTATTGCACAGACATCACCTCTGTCCTGTCAGGATCAGCCTGGCAGTGGCAGAAAGAGGAACAGAAAGTATAGACCAGGGATCTTTGATTTCACAGGACACATAAACTAATTACTAAAATTCTGCAGCACACCAAAAAATACTTTTTGGTATCTTTGGTATCTTTTTGCTCATCTGACAAAAAGATAGGTATAATTCTGGTTCATTCACATCAGATGGCTCTTGTTGTGTCGACTGATGTCATTTTTTTTTATTTGACAATCTAAGATAAAAGAGGTCAGTGCCCCTGACAACATAGTCATGTACTGCAGATTTTAAAAATTCTTGCAGCATGGTGATGGAAAATTGCTAGTGTAGACGATGATGCCTATAATTAACTTCTCAGAAAACTGGGTGTTTGGTGGTCTGTGGCAACAAGCACATGCCTTTTTCCCAGTGTCCAATTGGGCAGCTTTGGCCACTATATAACTTTTTTCCCTGTGTCATCAAAAATCTATAATCCCTGGCCCTGGCTGGGTAGCTCAGTTGGTTAGAGCATCATCCCCATTTACCAAGGTTGCAGGTTCGAGTCCCAGTCAGGGCACATACAAAAATAAACAAAATGAATGCATAAATAAGTTGAGCAACAAATCAATATTTCCACCTTTCTCTCCCCAACTTCCTCTATCTTAAAAAATTTTTTTAATTAAAAACAAATACAGCTCTAGTCCTCAAGAAGCTTACACTCTGATATTAGAAACTTTCCAGTCTTTTAGCCCCTATATCCAGTCGTGAAAATTGACATAAACATCTTCTCTCTCCATCTCTTTCTTTGCCTCCACCATGAGCAAGGTCTTTACTTGACTGCTAAATGACTAACATTGTTCCCTAGTTGGAATTCTGAGGCCTAGCCTCTTCTCTTTGCACAGATTCTTCATACTCACTCGCCTTCCAAAAAGATTGCTTTGGTTGTGCCACATCCCTGTAGAGTTACCATATTTTGCTGTGTATAATGTGCTCCTGTGTATAATGCACACCCAGGTTCCTATGTGCATTATACCCAGGATTACTATACCCATTATTATACTCATGGTATGTAATCATTATACCTGTGTATAATGCCCATCCTTATTTTTCCTTCAAATGTTTGGGCAAAAAAGTGTGCACTATATATGGCAATATACAGTATCTTCAGCAGCTTCCCATTTTCCCCAGAAAAAAGATAAATCCACAAATCGAATATTAGTATCAAGGGTACTAATAATTGTTGCCACCTACTGAGGGCTTACTATGTGCCAGGCATTGTGGTAAAGGCTTATCTCATTTATCCCTCAGGACAACACTTCCAACAAAACTATTACTTTTATTTTATAAAAGAGAAAAATTACTCTAACACGTAATCACTACCTTTCCCAAGGTCACAAATAGTAATCATTAACTTTCCCAAGGTCACAGATAATACGTAGTAGACTGACTCCAAAGCTCACATTCTGAACCACTGCACTGAGCCCCTGTTCTGCTCTTGAGGCACTCCCAGCCCTGTGCAGCCTGCCCTGTACCTTTGCCCCTGCTGGATCCCCCATGTGATACGACCTTCGCTTTCTCCCTGCCTTCAAATCCTACCCACACTCATTTGAAGTCCAATTCAAGGCCCCTGTCCTCTGAACTCTTCCTAGACCACACTAGTATGTATGGGTCTCTTTGTCCTCTGAGCTTCTATAGTGCTTTTCTCTACCACTCATTGAGAGATATCCTGTATCATTTTTATGGGAATATTTCATGTGTCTCAGGCACAACAGTGAAGACCCACCCCTTGAGAACATGTGGCCCTCATAAATACTTAATAAATATGTGTTGGTTTTGTGGGGCTATGCATTTAATAGGCACTCAATAAGTTAATGAGTGAATGAAGAACTTTGACATTAAACAATAAGGGGAAATCTGTCACTAACTATAAGTCATTATGATGCACAGACATTCTCCAGCCATGATCAGTGAAAAGGGATCATGTCAGCACTGTATCTTCCTGCCTCAGCCTGCCATAGAGAAAAGAAACCCTCAGGGAGTTTCAGGGGTTGCCCAAATCTTGCCTGAGTCATCATACCAAGGAGCATCATGAAAATCCCACTCTGATTCTCAATATGAATAAGCTCTAAGTGAACTTTAGCCCCAGAGCCTTAGCAAGCCCCAGGGCAAAAATGGTGGACTTCCCAAACACTGGGCAGCAATGCAGACTGAAGCGAGGTTGACGCTTTGGGTTCCTACCAAAAAAAGGAGGTGGTTAATTACTACACTCAAGACCTCAAGGGACGACAGAGCTCCACAGCACACAAGTCAAACCCTTCCACACTGACCCGCACCCCACCCAATACAAGGCAGGAAGGGATAACCACCCTACATGTCACGCCTGGGTATTGGCCAGAGAGAGACTGTCACCTGGAGAGCATTCTCCAGTGGAAAAGCCTGGCTGGAGGCAAGTCATGATCAATTCCTGACACTGTCTTTATCTTTGAAAATTAGTGGCAAAGCAAGACCCATACCTTCACTTCTTGGCTAAGCATAAACTGGCATACGACTTGACAATGCAAGATTCTAAGCAGAGCCTCAGATGCATTAAAATAAGCACTTCATTTTCTTAGGAAGGGAAGAAACAGAGAAGCTTAAGGCATATTCAATGCACCTTTCTCTGGAAAAGAACTGATAATATATCATGTTTTGAATTAGCCTTTTCCTCTTTTAAGGTGTTTTCCTATAACTTTCGCCTCTCACTGACCCTAGGAGGTGGCTTGGGCATCTGTAAGTAGCCCCACTTCCGCAAGAACAGTGCAGAGCCTTGCTGGAGATCCCACAGCCGGTGACTGGCTCAGCCACCCCTAGAACCTCTCCACCAGAAGCGGGGGCCAGTCTCAGCACTCCATTCTTCTCCCACGACTGAAGGAATTAGAATATAAAATTGCTTGCTCTGATTTCATGGGCTTTTTTTTTTTTTTTTTTTTTGCTTCCCTTCCTGTTTAGAATCTGTTTCTTTTTATCCCTTCCTTCCCCACCTTCATAGAATCCTCTCCCTCCCTGGAGCTCCCCACCCCGACTCTCTCTCCTAACTGGTTTCAGATGCTGCTTCACTTGCCTGCTTTGGCTGCAGACCTCCCAGCTTCACAGTCAGCACTTGGAGCTCACAGATCTCAGAGCTGTGTTCCCAGGCTGCCTGTTGCTTGTTCTCAGTGTTGGAAAAATGGTGGGTTTTTTTAAAATTTTTTACTTATTGATTTTAGAGAGAAGAAAGGAAAGAAGAGAGGTTGAGTGACAGAGAGAGAGAAAGGCATTGATTTGTTGTTCCACTTATTGATGCATTCATTGGCTGATTCTCTCTCATGTACCCTGACCGGGGATCAAACCCACAGCCTTGGCAGGTCCAGATGACGTGCTAACCAACTGAGCTACCCGGCCAGGGCGGGAAGAATAATTTTTAATGGGAGAAGGGGGTTAGAGAAGGTGACAGGAAGAATTGAATAATTGCAGAATTGACAGTAATTGCTGGCCTAATAACCCCACTAAGACCCCAAATCATCACAGTCTAACTGTTCGGGTTTGTGATAGATAATTTAGAGACATTTTAGGGAGTAAATATATGAGGGATAAATGCTTCCAGTGTTAACGGCATTTTGATCCACCAAACTGGTTTAACATCTTGGCATCTAATAATCACAGAGATTATAAACAGAGCTCTGAAGTGACTCTCCTCGTTTACTGCCGAGTGGTGAGAGACATCGGACAAAGGGCAAGATGTCTGGGAGCTGGGAGCTGTCAATCAGCCTCTCTGCCTAGCACCACGTTCACGTTTGCACACAAAGCTCAGAAGAACGGCGAAAAGGGAGCAAGGGGAAATCAGAAAGCTAAAGTGTCATTCTATTTAGAGGAAAAAGAATCCTGAAATTGTCAAAGTGGAGGCTTGACCTGGTCCTCCCTTTTCGCCACAGCAAAATCGTTCAGGCCACTCTCGTCATGACTCATTTCCACGGAGCTTCTCAAGGGGAAACAGCGACCTGAGCCTCCCGCGGAGCGAGCTCGGCAGTAATGAGGATTTTACCAGCTGCACCGAGTGTTGCTGTGGAATCCAACTATCACAGTCAGGCTAACAAGAGACAAGATTCACTGTTGTGAATCAAGTAAATAAACACGCCTGGGAAACACTAGGGCAGCAGATAACTCTGGGAAAAATGAAACTTGGTGCTATTTTTAGGGCTAGCTTCCTGATTATAATTGTAGTTGAAGAGCAACTAGCATGAACAATATAAAGGCAAAGTTAATTTCAGATCCTGAGCTTGCTGCACAGTTCTTAGGTTATTTGAAATGCAGTGCGATCTTCAGTCATTTTTCAACTGTGTGAGGAGGAAACATAAAGATATCTAAGTGGCTGCTGTAGGTGGCTCATGGAAGCTGAGGAAAGTTGATTACAGAAAGACGTTTTCACTTTTTAAAAATCTTATAACGTGTATACCCCATTCTCCCTTTTGAGCTCACTGAAGACAATGTGCCAGATATTGTGTCCTAATGAGAATATTCTCATTTCATTACCACACCAACCTGTTGAGGTAGCTACTGTTACTATCCACTTCGTATGAAAGCCACACAGCTTGTAAAGATGGAGCTAGAATAGGGACCCAGTCTCTCTGACTCCAGAGCCAAATCATTGTGATATTGTAGGTGAAGAAATAACTCAACCTGCCACTTCCATCCTTTGATGAGAAAAAGAATCATGCCCCATTACCTGCATTAATTAAACATCCATTACTAAGAACAGGCCCCAGGATTGCTGATGGGAGGACAGCAGCCCTAGTAAGCCAGGAAGCAAGCTGGTTGCAGCCTTCCAGAGAAAGCTGGAGCGCCCCCCCCCCCATGTGGACTGGACGGACACAGTGGGGACCCTCTGTCGCACTGACTTTGGGCCTGGAAGCTCGCTGCTGAGCCTCGCAGTGGAGCTACTCTCATCCCTCACCCCAGACCAGAACCCTGGGAAGCTTTTAACCACTGCCCTTACCATCATCCAAGGCAGTAGGACGGCTCCAACAGTCACTTTCACAGCCCAGCCACACTATCTTTCCTTCCTTCCCCTGCCCTTGAACTACAAAGCAGCCAGGTTCAGACTCACTAAATATGTGCATGAAAGCAAACAACCTTCATTCATATAAACTATACCAAAGGCTGAGCTTATGAGATCAGTGAAGTGGGGAACAAATTGGCTCTTCATACAGTGATGCTGTGAATGCTAAGGTGGACCTGTGCGTGGCAATATCTGCGGATGGAGTGCCATCGTTAATCACTGCAAGTCTTCAGACTAAAGACAGGCAAACAGGCTGACAGTGACCAGAGGGGAGGGCGGAGGGAATTTCAGGGGAAAAGGGGAAGAGTTTACAGGAACAAGTATAAAGGATACCTGGACAAAAACTAGGGGGTGGGTGGAAATGGGAGGGAGGTGGGAAGGGCTGGGTGGTGGGCTGGGATGAAAGACAGAAAGCTGTACTTGAACAATAATTAAAATAAAAAATAAAATAAAAAGACAGGCGAGACCCAAACCCAACCGGAAGCATAGGACTCCAGGGAGAAACCCCCATTCTCCTCCAAACACAGCAGCTCACTGACCGACTACAGGGCCCGGCGATGTCGTGTGACCAATCCCATTTCCAATAGTCTGTGGAAGTATTTATTTTTAGAGGGAATTTTATAACTTTGTAACTTTATAACGGAAGTCAGGGAAACAATGGTTTGCTTTTAAGGAAAAGTCTTACATAGATAATTGCACTAGAATACATTTGTATTGGTTCAAGAAGAGCCTTTTGGTTTCAAGTGAAAGAAGATCCAACTCAAGCTAAATAAGGAACCTGAATAAAAAGTGAGCATGTTAGCTTGTGTCACAGACCTAGAGCTGGTTTCTGAAGACGACTAGTGAAAGGACTCGAACTCGGCCACCACAGCCTATTCTCTCCCCACACCTGGGTTCCACTCTCCTCCACATTGCTTGCATTGTCAGTGTCCACTTGGTGGCTGAAATGCCCTTCAGCACCTCCTGTCCTTCACTCTCCAGAGTTCAAGGGAAGTTTGAGGGTAAGTGTTCTGTGTTCTATTCTGATTGGCTACGCTTGTTTCAGGTGCTCACTTTGATCAAATCTCTGTGGCCAAGGGGATTGAGTGTACTCTTTGGCCAAGTTGGATCACATGCCCACCTACCACAGAAAGATTAAGCACCCAGTGAAACTCAAGGAACTATATCCAAAAGAAGGAGAAAGGAGGCCCAAAATCAACAGATGTCCTCTAGGGCATCTTTTCATAAAACAGAAATACTTGCATTCATTTATTAAAAGCATTCCATGCCAACATGTAAAACATTTAACAGTAAGTATACTTAAGCTTTTCTTCCCCCAATGTAGCATTCTTAGATAGGCCTCAAATATTGGCACATTTTTTAAAGATTTGGGTACCCATTGGTATGAATATGCATGGAAAAATTACAAAGGTCTAAAATTAAAGTGAAAGACCAAGACCAAAGAATCCTATATTTCTATCTCAGGGTCCTTATGCATGAAACATTATCCTGTTTGCCTTCCTCTCACAAGGAGTGTGGCTGCATGTCACTTTGCTTCCCGATGCACTCTTCACCCTTCTCCACCTTAGTCCCCGAGAGACTGACTCGTGTGCCCTGACTGCATCAGCAGGCTCTGCTATCTTCCCGATTCTGGTTGGTTTCAGCCAATGGGGACACCTGGTGGGAGACAGGAGAGAAGAGAGGAGGAACAAGCTGTGTCCCTCAACCAAAGGTCACAATGCCTATCAAAGAAGTCCTTTCTTCATGACCCTGAAAGTTCCAGTAATTGTTCCCTCTTCTTGCCCCTTCAGGCCTGGAACTGGAAAGGGAGCCCTTGGATCTTATACTGTCCACTGTGGTTCCCCTGTACCTTCTCACACCATTGTAAATGGTCCTTTTGTGAAAGTCTCTTTCAGTGTTCCTGATTTTAAGGTGTCATCTGTTTCCTACAGGGATCCTGAGTAATGCAATCTATAAAAGTTGATGGAAAAGGGGAACAGAAAGAAACAGAGATGGTGACCAGGGACTATAGATCAAGTAGACCTAATTAATTATCTGATAAACAACAAAATACTATAAATAGCTCCAACCAGTTTCATGCTTGGATTAATTTACTTTTCATTTCAATATATCCTTTAAAACTCTCACAGTAGAGATGGAAACCACAAGACTAATATCAATAGTCACTGAAAGTTTCCCACCTCGGAGGGAGTTTTAGCACATACCTTTTCATGTATCTCTTAGCTACACTTTTTGGTGAACCAGAGAGGTGAAAGGAATGAAGTAACAATCCAGGAAAATGTTAGGGAAAACAGAGGGTTTTGTTTTAAACTCTTCCTTTCAGCTCGCTTCTTTCACAAGTACCATTCACAGCTCCCCACACTCATTCCCAACTCAGAGCAACCAGCTGTTTCTATCAGGATAATTCATGATTTTCAGAGTGTCTGTTCCCATTGCCAAAGTTCAGGCATGATTAGGATCGCAAGGAAAGGGGCAGTGAAGGAAAGGGAAAATTCTAGAGGAATAGAAGAGGGATAAGAGGAAGTAAGAGGAGAAGATGGGGATGAGACCACGCATGAGACAACCTGATGGAGCTGGGGGTGGGGCTCAGAGAAGATGGAATGGACAGGAGAGAGGAGCGAAGGGACCAGACGCTCAGGTCACTGGATATTGTACCAGGAGATTAATCTGAGGGGCAGGGGGACTGGCAAAGACTTTGTGGTTGTTCAGCAACCAAAGAACAATAACCTACAAGCTACTGAGCGTACATTTCGTTGGAAGCAAGGGCCACAGCACAGTATGGTTCTGTGATCGTACTCTAAGAAGGGCTGAGTTATCCAGACTGATCTGCTCTTTGCCAGATCAAAAGACATTGTCTGTTTCTCAACAGAGGGAGTTGGACTGTAGCCTTAGGTGATCTAATAAACAATAAAAATGGGGTAAAGGGGAAAATCAGAGGCTAGCTTTAACCACTGCCCCCCACCATGCCTATAATCTGCATCAGTTTTCCTACCAGTAATTCACTCTCCCTTTGCCTTAGGCAGAGGAATTACTTAGAAAGTGGAATCAGTAATGCTTAGCCTGGTTTGCAAATCCTTGCCACCGCTGACGTCTGTTTGTTTATTTCTTTGTTTTAAATTTGTTTAAAGACATTGGTAAGAGAATCAAGGAACACGAGAACATACTCACTTCTTTCCACCTGTTGCCTTTCTTAAATCTACGGTCTTTTTTCTGCGCCCTTAAATGGCGGCTGCTTTCAGTTGCCCAATTGACTCTGCATTTTTATTCTCTTCCTATTCAGTTTAGGATAATGGTTGCCCAGGCAAATCATTATAATTATATAAAATTTAAAAGCGAGAATCCACCTGCAGCCATACGTTAACACTGCCTTTGGATAAGAAAGGTAATATTTTCACTTTTACTAAATGCAAACGTGTGTGATGATAAGAAATTTTCAATGGCGATGGTTAAAGAAATGTGCATCTTTTTAAAATGATTAATTATAATTCAGATGTGTCTGAAAGGAAATTATTTGATTCTTAGAAAAACTTTTTCACTAAACACAGCTACCAGTGAGCAGACTTTTATCAAGCACATTTGGTATTGATGCAAAGAAATAAAGTAATTGAGATGAGAAAAAATTAGGTGCTTTCAGTAGATATATGAAATGAAACCAAAACATTGAGGGTTCTATAGAGAAAATTTGACACAGTTTGGCTCCCCTACATCCTTTGTGCTTCCTGAAAGTGTTCTGAATTACCTCTGAAAAGCTATTTGCTCATTCTCACCCAGAGTTTTGGAAAAATTAGACCCTTCCACATCAGCGGCTGGTGTGGCTTCAGCCAAACTGCATGTTCCATTCCCCCGGCCACAGTGATCTGATAAGGAATCTGAGTCAATGAGATGTTTGCTGGACCTTCTGGGAAGAGGAAAATTCCTCTCTCTTCTTCAGGAACTACTTAAGGAGGAAAAAAACATTCTTTTCCAAAGATGAATAATTTGAAAATGCAAGGTTTAGAACTGCTGTAGCCCTTTTGTAATTCGGAAGGGAAATCTAGTGGCAGGGAGTTTGGGCGTGAAGCTTTTTTACCTGAGAAGTCAGAGCAATGTCATCCCCTTGGTGACATCATTTGAGCCACTTGATCAAGCTAGTGCCAACTCTGGGTTTCTTAACCACGTATACCCACCTTTGTAGCTTAAGGTAATTTAAATTGAGATTTCTTTTGCTTGCAACTATGAGCATCCTAGAGAAGTGAGTTTCCTCACCTGTATCGAGTCAGGGTCCAATGACCCTCGGGCCCAGTAGAAGAAATAGCAATGCCTGCATTATTGGGACATTTTATCAGTTCTGGGGTTCCTGAGACTGGCTGATCATCTCAATCACCGGAAACTTGACAAAAATTCTTGTAAAAACTTGAAGATCAATGATTTTAGGAAATTCATTTTAAGAAATAGGTGAAAGGGAACTAAAATGCACATAATTAATGAGCTATGTCTAACAGAAGCGAGAGAGAATGTTAGAAGATGTAGGCAAATTTCATTCTCTTGTTCAACTATTATCCACTTAGAGTCATTAAAAATAAAGTACTATGATGGAACTTGATAGACGTAACTACAAAACTGTATAAAAACTGTATAAGAAAAAGTTTCATCTACTCAAAGCATTTTTTTGATAGGAAGCTAAACATGTATGTTTATAAGTCCATTGTAACTCAGTACAAAGCACGTGCTGAGAAATACTTTCTTTAGCCTTTAACAGCTTACTAAGCATATTCACACCCATTATATCATTTGATTCTCACAACAACCCCTTGAGATAGGCAGTTGCAGTTCCCTATTTGGCATAGATAAAGAAACTGAGACCTAAAGTATGCAAAGATAAATGTAAATGAATGTCACTGGGCCTCTATTTGAATGAGGGAAAAAACTGAAAACTGCCTAAATATCCCTCAATAATGGAGTAGCTAAATACATTCCATTTCTCCATGCAATAGAATGACAGGCAGTTGGTAAAAATAATGAGGCAAAGTTCCTGTCCTGGGTAGGATGGAGTAGGTACACTCTACCCTGTCTCCTACTGAATTAGGATTGTCAAATTTAGCAAATAAAAATACAAAATGCCCCTTTGTAATTGATTTTCAGATAAGCAATAAATTTTTTAAGTGTAACTATGTCCTATGCAATATTTGAGATAAACTTATGCTAAAAAATTACAGATGCCCTTGTATTTTCTATGAAAAGCCTACACTGAACGCAAGTAAAAACCTAGGCAAAATGCAAGAAGAAGTTACATGAAGACTCTGAAAAGTGGATGGCAGCAGGGAGATTGAGGAAAGAGAACTTGAAATATGAATGATTGGGTGGTGAATTTCCTGGGCTGGTTTGTTGTTTTCCTTCCTCATATCCCAGCCTGGGCTGAAAAGCATCCTGAATCCAGATTGGGGGACCCGACACAGAGAGCAGCAGCGCCAAAGAAGCTCCCTTTCTGGCCTGAGGAGTGAGAGGTAGGGCACTCTGGAGGACACAGAGAATGGAGAAGATCCTCTGGTTTCTTTCCTTCTTCCTTTTCGCCTTCTCTTCTCTCCTTCCTTCCTTTGTTCTCTTTCTTTATTTCCTTTTTAATTTCTTTTTTCCCATTGAAGACCTCAAACAAGCCACAGTCCCAAAGCAACTGAGTGGTAGCTGAACAGTAGCGGAAGCAGCACGTGGAGCTAAACTCAACTTCAGGACCCAGTGTGGACGAGTGCAGTGCTCACATACTCTGCTTTCTCTTTTTAAAATATATTTTATTGATTATGCTATTACAGTTATCCCATTTTCCCTCCACTTTATTTCCCTCTGCCCTGTACCCCCCTTCACACCAGCACTTGCCCCTGCACTTAGTTCATGTCCATGGGTAATACATATAAATTCTATGGCTTCTCTATTTCCCATACTATTCTTAACCTCCCCCTGTCTATTTTGTGCCTACCATTTATGCTACTTATTCCCTGTACCTTTTCTCCCATTCTCCCCTCATCCCCTCCCCACTGATAACCCTCCATGTGATCTCCATTTCTGTGAATCTCTTCCTTTTGTAGTTGTTTCCTTAGTTCATTCTTGTTTTTTTTAGGTTTGGTTGTTGATAATTGTGAGTTTGTGGTCATTTTATTGTTCATATTTTTGATCATCTTCTTTTTCTTAGATAAGTCCCTTTAACATTTCATATAATAAGGGTTTGGTGATGATGAACTCCTTTAACTTGACCTTATCTGGGAAGCACTTTTTCTGCTCTTCCATTCTAAATGATAGCTTTGCTGGACAGAGTCATCTTGGATGTAGGTCCTTGCCTTTCATGACTTTGAGTGATTCTTTCCAGCCCCTTCTTGCTTGCAAGGTTTCTTTTGAGAGATCAGCTGATAACCTTATGGGAACTCCTTTGTAGGTAACTATCTCCTTTTTTCTTGCTGCTTTTAAGACTCTCTCCTTATCTTTAGTGTTGGCTAATGTAATTATGATGTGCCTTGGTGTATACTTCATTGGGTCCAATGAAGGGGCTCTCTGAGCTTCCTGGACTTCCTAGAAATCTATTTCCTTTTCCAGATTAGGGAAGTTCTCCTCCATTATGTTTTCAAGTAAGTTTTCAAATTCTTGCTCTTCCTCTTCTCCTTCTGGCACCACTATGATTCAGATATTGAAATGTTTAAAGATGTCCTGGAGGTTCTGAAGCCTCTCCTCATTTTTTTTTCTTTGAATTCTTGTTTCATCATTCTATTCTGGCTGAATGTTTATTTCTTCCTTTGAGTCCAAACCATTTATTTGAGTCCTGGTTTCCTTCCTGTCACTGTTGGTTCCCTATACAATTTCCTTTATTTCACTTTGCATAGCCCTCACTTCTTCTACCATACTCAGTCATTTCTGTGAGCATCCTGATTACCAGTGTTTTGAACTGTGCATCTGATAGGTTGTCTATGTCTTCATCGCTTAGTTGTATTTTTTTCTGGAGCTTTGATCTATTCTTTCATTTGGGCCATATTTTTTGTCTCAGCATGCCTGTTACATAGTAAGCGGTGGAGCCTTAGGTATTCACCAGAGCTGGGCAATCCATGTGGCTGCATTGGGGTGCTGTATATGGGGTAGGGGTCCAAGAGGGAATGATGCCACTTGCTCAGCTCTCAGCTGGCTTTCAGTCACTAATCCCACTACCCACACACAAATTGGGCCCTTCTGGTGCTGATTCCTGGGTGAGTGGATTTGCGTACATTCTAGGATTCTGTGAGTCTCTCCAGTGAACTCTCCTGTGAGACTGGGAGTTTCTCCCACTGCCTCAACCCCCACAGGTTTTTTCAGTCAGAGATTTTGAGGCTTTATTTCCCTGCGCTGGAATCCTGGGTTGCACAGTCTGTCTTGTTCCCCAGTTGTTCCTCCCAGTTTATTTGATGCAAATGTGGGACCACCCATTCCACCAGCCATGGCCTCACCCACCCCAGGCCTCCAGCCGCCACCTTGTGGTGAGTCCTCTCTGCCCCAGCTGTGCATCTCTGCCCCTTCTACTGGTCAGGATGAATGTTTTTTCTTTAACACTTTGGTTGTCAGACTTCCATACAGTTCAATTTTCTGGCAGTTCTGGTTGTTTTTTGTTTTTAAATTTGTTGTTGTCCTTCTTTTGGTGTACAAGGAGGCTAAGTGTATCTACCTACTCCTCCATCTCAGCCAGAAGTTTCAAAAACTCTGCTTTCTAGTTGAAAGACCAGAAAGGAGCACCTCTGAATGCTAAAGAATGCTGGGAGACTGAGTAGGGGAAACTCAAAAAAGGATCCCATGTAGTGCTGGTGAAATCCTGGGCTCATGCTTGAAATGTGAAGTGATCCTAAACAGCATCAAAGCTAAGAACTGAACTATGGGGTAAACCAACCCCCAGGACCCTGATTGTCCACTGAGTGATACACCACGAGATGGATTCAAATAGCATTGCAAAGGCTTTGAAATTGAACTAATTTAGAAATACGGTCCATGGAAAGCATCAGCACAACTGTATTGAATGCCTAATGTGATAGATAGCCAGCTTCCAAGATGGCCCCCAATGACTCCACAGCCTGGAATTCACTGTGTTCTTCTCTGACTCGCTGTACCAAGGTTGGCCTCTCTGTGTGACCAACAGAATAAGGCAGAAGTAATTATTTGCCTTTCTTTTTTTTTTGAGGTTATAAAGACTGTGGTTTCAGTCTTGGGTCCACTCTTTCTTGGATCACTCTATCTGAGAGAAGTTATATCATGAATAACCCCAAGAAGTAACAAGGAAAAGAAGTCTCCTGCCAACAACCACGTGAACGGGCAGTGGGTCATCAAGACACAGTCAAGCCTCCAGTGACTGTAGCCCAGGCTAATACTTTGACTACAGCATCATGAGAGGTTCTAAGCCACAACCACTCAACTGTACCTCTCCCAGATTTCTAACACCCAGAAATTGTGAATATGTTGTGTTAAACCACTGGGTTTGGGATGATTTGTTATATAGCAGTATATGACTAATACATCTACCAAAATAAGCAAAAGAAAAAATCAACATTTTCTATAGGATTCAAATAAAATAGAGATTCTCACAACAGTCAAAATGTCAATGATATAATCCAAATTACTTGACATATGAAGGATTGAGAAAAATCTCAACAATTTGCAAAGAAAAAACAATCAACAATAAGAAACAAGCAATTTTAAAGTGCTGGTAACTATGCTAGATTTATACCTAAGTATTTCATTTTCATATGAACTATCGTAAATTATATATTTCATTTCATTTTCCAATTGCTCATTGCTAGGATATAAATACATGGTTGTTTTTTATATTGAACTTGTATCCTGTAATTTTGCTAAATTCGTCTTAGTTTTAGAAGCTGTTGAGTAGATTCCTGAAGGTTTTCTACATAGATGCAATGCTGCTGAGTAAAAGAATATATTCTCAAAATCATATATTATATGATTCCATTTATATGATAGTCTGCAAAAGGCATAATTATAGGCATAGTTGCCAAGGTTATTGGTGGGGAGAGAACTTACCTACAAGGGGGCAGGAGAAGAAAATTTTTGTAGTGATGTAAAATTTTTTATTTTAAATATGGTGTTGGTTACACAAATCTATGTGTTAAAATGCATACAACTGTACACCCCAAAAAGCTCAATGTGTGTATTTTTTTAATTTGAAGTAATAAAAACTATTGAAAAATGAGAAAGATGTCTGTAACATATATTGCTTAGTATAAAAATATATGAAAGTTATATAATATGAATTCATTATTACAGGGAAAAATATGTATGTTTATATAGAGAGAAATAGCTTTATTTTTAATAAAAATGAGTTTACAAATATCTTTAAGGATGTGAAGCAATATCTTAACAAAAGTGAAATTGGGGAAAGTAGAAAATTTTACTTAGATAGAGTAAATTCTCTTATTTTTTCCAGTGGAAATGAGATACATCTGTTTTTAGTATTTCCCCTAAAATGAGCCTGAATGTAACAAAATAAATTAAGGTCCTCTGCACTCCTGAGAGCCTACCATTAAACAGGGCCTAAACCGAGTATGAGGGAGAGCAAGGGTTGCAAGGAGGTCCAGGTCATAACTAAATAACAACTGAAGTTTTATCAATTAAATTTTAACTTCCTCTTCATTTGACTTAATCTCATATGAACCATTTTATATCTCATTAGTTTGATGATAGACAGTGGCTAGGTGTAATTTCAAGAATAAGCAGGTTTTTCCCAAAAATATATTTTAAAGTTTGGCTGGGTTTACTTTCAGGGAAGCTTGTTTAGCTATTTAAAGACCAATTTTTACATGTTTAAGGTTCATTCTTTTCCTTTTTTAATTTTTTTACATGGTTAAGGATTAAAAGAATCTTTGGTACCCTAGAAATTGATAAGTGTCCTGATATTATCTTTCTCATCAGTTATTTAACAATAATCTCAGCTGTTCTAGAATGTTTATTTCCAGAGCTTCCAGTGTGTAATCGTAACTTTTGGCCCACACTATGCAAAATATTAACTCTGCAATCGTGGATCTGTTAGTTGTTTGGTGGCAGGATGCACCAGCCTATCAGCACTGTAAACTAATTATCATTGGATTTATTATTTTTACTTGGTTCTAGTGGAACCAGGAAATTTGGACAGTTAAGTCTGAATGAGATGCTTTGCATACACAATATTGGTGGTTTAAGACCTGGAAATGAAGCATATCTTATTCCACCCAGCAAAGGGCATACTCAGAAACTTGGACATGAAATCTTCAGACAATATAAATGCATATCCTTTTCTTGATATTGTTTTACTGGATCCTTTGCCTATAATGAAACTTGTTCCATGAGTATAAATGATTTGAGTCCTCTGAGTCTTTCCAGCAATCAGTATTAGAACTCCTAAGGTAATTAATGAACAAAGCAAGGAGGATAGGAAGGAAAGAAGATGATCTCTGAGGGGAAATCATTTATATTTAGCTTTTATTGAATGTTTATGGTTCCAAAATCTCAGCAGGCAATTGGCAGACAAAGATGACTCATGCATGACCTTTGATCATAAGACGTTCCCATTGTTAAGGAAAATATAGACATTCAAACAAAACATCACAACCAGTTGTAATAACTGCTAAAGTAGGGGTGTATAAAACTAACAAAGGAAGGAGTAAATCTTTGTGAGTCTATTAGTATTTTGTGTTTAGGCTTAGTCATAAGGAATGGGCATGAGTTATCAAGAAGTAAAAAAAAAGAGAGAGAAAGAGAAAGAAGAAACATATTCAAAAATAGAAGTATAGCATTATTTATAAATTTTCACAAATAGAATTATTTCAATAAATTATAGGAATGCTTATGCAACTGAATACTGTATAATCATTAAAAATAATAAGAAAATTTTCTAGCTGTTAATAAAAATATTCACCACAATGTAGTATACAACTTTATACTTCCAGAATTAGAAGACTACATCCAAGACATAATCAAGATCATGTCTTTATGATCAAGACAATGAAGCAGAAGCAATAGTTGAAGAAACATTTTCAAAAACAGATTAAAGACATAAAGCCAAAAGTTAAGAGGTCATATAAATACAAAGCAGAATAAATATAAAGAAAACCACAGAGCAACAAGCCCAACTTCTGGTCAAGATGGCAGTGTAGGTAGACATGGCTCACCTCTTCACACAGCCACATCAAAATTACAACTAAAATATAGAACAACCATCACTCAGGAATATCAGAAATCAGAAAGTCTGACAACTATGGAATTAAAGAAACCACATCCATCCAGACTGGTAGGAGGGGCACAGCCATGAAAAGGGCTGGTCCCACACCCACGTGGATGAAAATTCAGGAGGGATATCTTAGGGGTGAGGAGTCCTAAGCCCACACCAGGATTCCAGGATTCCACCAGGATTCCAATGCCAAGAAGATAAGTCCCCACAACTTCTGGCTGTAAAAACCAACAGAGATTGAGTCAGTAGAAGAAACAGTGGGAGCCCGAAGAAGTTCCTCATAAAGAACCCACACATGAACTCACCTAGTCAGGCTCACTCCCTCTGAGTTCCAGTACCAGGACAGCAGCTTGAAAGCCACCAGTGGTATACAGGAGACACTGAAGTGTCAGGCAACAGAGTGAGCAGAGGCCACTGTCCTTTTGTTAAATCCTCCCCCCATAGAGCCAGTAAGGTGGTGCCATATCTGATACTCCATCAACCTGGCTAACACTGTTTGACTTGTCGTAGAGATCCCCAGAGACTCTGCTCTACCCAACCTATGGCCCACCAAAACTGCTTTTCACCTGAATGGCTGGTCTTGGTTCTTGCATCACAACTTCCTAAATCCTATCAAATAAGCAACAGCTGGCTTCAGTGAGCCCTGGTGGCTGCCAGATTAAATTCACAGCTTGGCTTCACCTGGGAACCTCCCAAGTCCAGCACAAGTAACAGCCATCTCAAATTACCTTAGGGATCAGGCAGGGTGCCCTGGGAAAAATACAGATCGGGCCTGACTTTGGCCATCACCACCGGGGAAACCCCAGGGCCAGCACATCCAGTGGACAGCTATGGACCACATCAGAGCACCACCACACCCTGCCTCTGCACATCTGATCCTCCATGGACAGTGGAGGTCTGTAGTCAGTGATCATAGCCAGTCCTTGCAGCTGACTGGCCTGGGTAAATCCCTCCCATTGCTGTGCCAACAGCAGCCAAGGCTCAACTACAAGAGGAGGGTGTACTCAGCTCACATGAAGGGCAACTTCAAGTACCCAGCTTGGGTGATAGGGGAGATTGTGCCACTGGACCCTGCAGGACACCCGCTACATTAGGCCACATCACCAATACACAGAGTCAAAGCAGCTTTACCTAATACATAGAAACAAACACAGGGAGGCTGCCAAAATAAGGAGGTGAAGAAACATGGCCCAAATGAAAGAACAGATCAAAACTCCAGAAAAATGCTAAACAAAATGGAGATACACAATCTTTCAGGTGCAGAGTTCAAAGCTGTGTATAAGGATGCTCAAGGAACTTAGTGAGGACCTTAGCAGCATAAAAAAGATCCAGTCAGAAATGAAGGATGCACTAATTGCAATAAAGAACAATTTACAGGGAAAAAACAGTAGAATGGATGAAGATGAGAATCAAATCAATGATATGAAAGATAAGGAAGCAAAAAACAACCACGCAGAACAAGAAGAAAAAGAATCCAAAAAAATGAGGATAAACAGCCTCTAGGACAACTTCAAGAGGTCCAACATTCACCTCATAGGGGTCCAGAAAGACAAGAGGAAGAACAAGAAATTGGAAATCTATCTGACAATATAGTAAAAGAAAACTTCCCTAATTTGGCAAAGGAAACAGACATGCAAGTCCAAGAAGCACAGAGAGTCCCAATTATGATGGATGCAAAGAGGCCCACTCCAAGATGCATCATAATTAAAACCAAGCTAACAGAGGGAAAGAGGCAGAATGATAATAGGTATTAATACAAACAAAAAGTCAAGGAAGAAAGGAAAAAGGAATACAGGATAGGTGAAATAAATAGAAAATAAGTAGCAAGACTGAATAATAAAACACAATATATAACCATAACTAGATTAAATGTAAATTACTTAAATATTTTCATTTTTTTTAAATAGTTTTTTTTTTTTTACCCCTGGTCAGCGTTGGTCGGAACACAGTCCCATAACCGAAAGGTTGTGAGTTTGATTTGCAGTCAGGGCACATACCTAGGTTGCAGGTTCCATCCCTGATCCAGGTGCAGACAGGAG
>PVIA01005502.1:58675-114505 GCA_004024845.1 Tonatia bakeri
CCCCCCCCGTTTTTATCCATGTGTCTTTTATACTTGTTCCTGTATACTTACAGGAACTTACAAAAAACACGTATAAGTTATAAGGTTATGTGATAACTAGCCACCAAAAATATCCCCCCTCAATGGTTCCTACCTCCCAGTATTAAGGCCTTTTGTATTCCCCTTCCCTTGAATCTGGGATAAATTTGTGGTTTGCTTTGGATGAAGGAAATGTAACATAAATGATGCTTTGTAACTTTCAATGATTGGTCAAAAGGTGCCTTGTACTACGTACCTTAATTTCTTAATTTCTTGGAACATCATCTTGGTAAGATGTTCTGGGAAAAGATAGTCAACATATAAGAAGACCAAATATGCTAAAAGTACCATGCTTTCAAAAATTAAATTAAATTCTCATGCTTTCAAAACTGTAGATTTTTAAAAAACTGTAATCTTAAAGCAAATTAAAAGTACCCAACAAGCCTCGCCCTGGCTGGCGTAGCTCAGTGGGTTGAGTGCATGCTGCGAACCAAAGCATCGCAAGTTCAGTTCCCAGTCAGGGCACATGCCTGGGTTGCAGGCCACAGCCCTCAGCAACCGCACATTGATGTTTCTCTCTCTCTCTCTCTTTCTCTCTCCCTTCCCTCTCTAAAAATAAATAAGTAAAATCTTAAAAATTTTATTTAAAAAAAAGTACCCAACAAGCCTCATCTGCACATGAACATAATTCAGATGATGAGATCCTAGACTTGAAGACAGAAGTTAATGTGACAATGGAATGAGATTTCAGAGACCTCAGTAGAGGGGATAAAAACAATTAGAGGCCAGAAAGCAAATTGTGGTAACTAGGTTTTAAAAAATAGCCTTCTAGTGAATTGTACCTCCCAGTAGCTACACTTCTGTGTATTCCCTTCCTCCTTGAACCTGAGCCACCCTCTAACTCATGCTGAATTAACAGAATATAGCAAAGTGGTGTCCCATGACTTCCATAACCACATCACAAGAAGTATGTAGTTTCTGCATTAGTCTCTTAGAATATGCACCTAAAGGAAGCCAGCTACCATGCAAGAATTCAAACTACTCTGAGGTGATGTGCTGTGAGGAATCCTGAGAAAGCCATGTAAAGAGGTCCTATGAAAAAAGATGACTGATCATCTCTCAGCTACTTCAGCCATTCAAGCTGAGATGTCAAAGAAGTGAAGAAGAAAAATATTTTGGACATCCAGCCAAATCAAGTTCTCACATAATTCCAACAATAGCTACCATGTGACTTCACGTGCATGAGGAATTCCCTTCCCGAATGAGAGCTCCTGAGCTGAGCCGCATAAATCCACAGAACCATGGAAGATGATGGTACATTACTGTTTTAAGCCACTAAGTTTTGGAGTGGTTTATTATGTATCAGCAGATAACTGAAACAGAATTAAAAGGCTTAAAATAAAGGGACCCAAAATAAATATGCTACACAAACACTAGCCAAAAGAAAGTCCTTGTATCACTTCACTGCTCCGAGATTCACTTTCTTCATCTGTTAAATGAGATTAATAATATCTGTGCTGCCTACCTCACAGGGTTGTTGTGAGGGTCAAATGGAATGTATGTGAAAGATTTGTAAGTGATAAAGCACTATATTCTTAAAAAAAAAAAAGAAAGTCTTTGTAACTATATTAATATCAAAATAGACAATATGTAAAAAGTATTATTCCAGATTAAAGAGGCAACTTTCATAATGATAAAATATTTAATTCATTAAGAAAATAAAAATTTTAGCCTCAAGCAGTGTGGTTCATTTGGGCATCATCCCACAAAGCAAAAAGTTACCAGTTCAATTCCCAGTCAGGGCACATGACTGGTTTACTGGTTTGATCCCCAGTCTGGGCATGTGCAAGAGACAACCGATGGATGTTTTTCTCTCACATCGATGTTTCTCTTCCTCTCTTTCTCCCTCCCTTCCCCTCTCCCTAAAAAATAAATAAAAACAAATTTAAAAAAGAAAATAAAAATGTTAAATGTGTATGCATCTGATAACAAATCCTCCAAATATATAAAGCTAAAAGTGATATGTCTCTAAGGAGAAATAGACAAATCCACTATCACTTTATGTGACTTTCGCAACCTTTTTCATTTACTGATTGATAAAGTGGAGGAAAAAAATTATTAAGCATAGAAGATTTAAGTAACACAATTAACAAATGTGATATACTAGATATATAGAACACTGCACTCAACAACTATAAAGCACATATTCCTTACAACTGTGCATAAAACATTTGTAAACAAAATAGATTATAAACTAGGACACAAAAAATAATAGGTCTCAAAATACGGTATAAAATATGTCCAGTATCACAGTGCAATTAAGCTATAAGTAAACAATAGAAAGAATGCTAAAGATCTTTGGAAAGCATGTCTTTGGAAATTAAGAAATATACTACAAGTAAGATACATGTGAAAATGTCATAATAGATATTTGAACTAAGTAACAATTAAAATGTTATACTTGCAATTTGTAAGGTGCAGCTAAATCATGCTTTCAGAGATATTCATAGCTTTAAATATATGTATGAAATTCAATTATCTAAGCACCTGTCACAAGAATTAGAAAAATAGCTGTAACTTATGGTTGAAAACAGCTGAAGAGAAGAAATAGTACAAGATAGGAAATTAATGAAATAAATTTAAAATGTACAATAATGAAGCTACAAAGCCAAAAATTGGTTTTCAGAAAAAGCTAAAAAAGATTAAGCAAAAACCTTGCAAGATCAGCAAGGTTGCAGGATACCAGATCAATATACAAAAATATATTGAATGTCTATAAAGTAGTTATAAACACTCAGGAAGTTTAAGAAAAATGAATTTACAATAGCATTAAAGGATAAAATACTTAGGAATAAACTTAACAAAGAAACACAGATCTTGCACACTGGAAACTACAAATTTAAAGGAAGCTTAAATAAAAGGAAAGATGTTCCATCTATGCCACTTTGCCAGATGACTTTGCATTTCTCAGAGTTTTAGCCACATGACTTGCTTTGGCTAATGGGATGTTAGCAGATGTGACACAGTCATAACCATAAGAAAGTGGTTGCACTCTTATGCTTCTGCAGTTGGCACAAGAACATACCGAGGCTGACCCGCTGCAGCAGGACAGCCTCGTGGCCCATTTGCCTCAGTCACCAGTCGGGTGAGGGAAACCAGCTGAGATCAGCAGAATTGCCCTCATACACAGACTGTAACCTCATGGACTCATGAACTAATTGATGACCATTATTTGAAGCCACTGAGTTTGGGATAGTTTGTTATTGGGGCAAGAATTAACTGACACAGACTCTCGCGATGAGAGGCGGGTACACGAGCTCTGGGAAAGTGTCCTGTTAGTCAATGAACAGGCAACTTCAGAATACAAAGTGGATCCCCAACCACATTTGAGAACAATCAGAAAACAACCTCTTAACTTAAAGCAAGTTAAAAGAATAAAAATACATGAAAAACATCTACAAACTATGCCATTTCCCCACTTTCTAACATTTCCTTGAATATCAAAGATGGTGTCTCCACCCTTGTTACTAAAAATGAGCCCCTTGGTTTAGTTTCCCACCCTATCCTAAAAAGTTGAAGGGAAATTATCCCTTGTACAGAATTGTATGTGATTTTTTACTATAATTATACATGAAATTACCAGCAGCTCCTCAAAGAAAAGGCCTGGGAGCCTCATGTATTCTGGTGACAACTGCTACCTTCGATAATAGCCAGAGGGCACATAGGACACATTTTTCTTCTCTCACAATAATAATAAGAATCACAAAGTGTCCAAAGGTGTCTTGGGGAAAAAGCAAATATAGTCTGCATGTTTTAATTAATGGTGAGTGAATGTCTACCATGGGTCAAGCATAAGAAAGACATGTGGGATGCAGGGCCACAGAGATCAGTGAGCTATTGTTCAGAAGCACAGAAATGCACAATCTACGAGGGAAGACAGACGGGTAACCTGCCAACTGTAACACAAGGTCAAGTGCACCAAGTATTTTGTCAGCTTACAAGCTGTGGAAGAGACAGAACACCTAACCAAATTTATACAGATATTAGAAGGGAGAAAAAAAAGGGGAACTATTTTAAAATAAGAAGTCAAATTTTGTTTAAATGATATGCTTCTTCCTCATTACATTATGTACATTTTGGTTTTTATAAAAGAAAAACATAACACATTAAGAATAACTCTAAATTACCATTATATTGATGTCTGGGGCTCCCTAAAATGGAGCATAAAGTTGTGGGTGAGAAGTCATTTCTTTTCAATTTTTCAGGAGAGAGATGGCAATCTAATCCTTCCTTCCCCCTAGACTGTGCATTCTGTGAGGTAGTAAAATATGCCTTTTGTTTTGTATTTCCCAAATGCCAACATTGTCTAGCATGTGAACAATTTTTGAGTTCCTAATGAGAGATTAATAGTATATATAGACATGCCCTAACTTTATAAATTAGCTGTTTTAAAGGTGCTGTTTAAAGTCTGTGGTTTTAAACCCAGAATGCATTTTCCCACAGAAGAACACTACAATTGATAATAATTCCTGGGTGAGACTCTCTCCCCCACACCCCATTCACGTAAAAAAAAATCCATCAATGCAGCTGCAGCGTAGCCTTGCAATGGACGAACAGCACCATGAAAACTGTCCACTTGAGTACTGACATCTTTCTGCCAGTGTGTGGGTGAGATGCTTCCCTGACACTTTCCCTCCCCCAGTTCCACCTACTGAGTAGTACAAATGCACAACTCTGCTAAATCTAAGCCATTCCTAGCAGGTTCCAGGGTATAGGACAGGGGGTGACATAAAGCCTAGTCCTTGTTCATTTGTTCATTTATTCACTGAACAAATATTCTCGAGCTCATAGTATGTGTGATTCACTCTTATGGTTGGGGATAAAACAGACAAGGTTCCTGCCTCATAGAGATTTTTTTTAAGTAAATGAAAAGGTGCAAATTGTGGTAGGAGCTATAAAGGACGACTAGTAAGGGACCAGAAGCTAAAAGTAGGGACTTGCTTGAGGCCCAGTGCTCAGGAAAGGTCCCTGTAAGAAGATGGCATTTAAATTGAGCCCTACAAGACTATCTCCCAGGTGAGTGTCACCTGCATGGGGCACATGTGGGATATAAGCGTATACTATCAGCCCCAACTCTGATCGAATTAGTGGGACCTAGTTCTTCCTGCCCTGTGGGAAAGTCTAGGGCATATCCATGGCTTCTCCAATCTCACCCAAATATTTAAAATGTCTTCAGTCTCTTAAATCACTTCAAGTCATCTTCTTTGCCATTTCAGTAATTAAAGTGACTATTGCTAACATTTATTGCATACTTATTTTGTATCAAGCCCTGGTCAGGATGCTAGAGGTACTAAAATGAATAAGGAATGATCACTCCACCCCAAATGTTCCTCTTCTCATTGACAAAAACTAATGGGCAATTATAATTAATTTGACGTTTACTAGATCTATATTGTTGGCTAAGCCAATCTTTCTGTGCCGTATTGTTTTCATCTATGAAGTGTGGATACTAAGAGTGCCTACTTCACAGGTTTGTGAAGTTTTAAAAGGAAAATATTTGTAAGAGCCCTAGAACATAATAAGTGCTCAGTAAACAATTTTTAAAACCTAGTCCTGTTTATTGTCAAAATTCTATGTTTCAAGAATACATATAAGAAGAAAAAATAATACAATGACCTCTTTATAGCCATCACCTAGATTTAAAAGAATTTAACAACCAGTATGGCTACACTGGTGTGTTCAAGCTGAATATCGGTCCTACATCCAGGTTGGAGGATAGGGAGTGGGAGGAAAGGGGGAGGAGAACAGCAGGGCAAAGGTTATGCTCATCAAATATTCCATGCTCTCCTCTCCTGTTCCAGCCTCTCTTACAGTTAAGTTTGACCCGTATGACTTATTCTGACCACTGAACAGTCAGTGAAAATGACAAGTCTCTTCTGGATCAAGGCAGTTAAGTGTCTGTGTTCCTTCTCCATCCCTTTGTCCCCCTGCAATGGGACACAGGAAGGCCACCTCAGCTACTTAGATTTTGTATAAGCACAAATGAAACCATGACTGAGTTAAGCCATTGAGGTTTAGGGGTTAGTCTGTTGCAGAGCTGGCCTAGGCAGTGGCACCAACCACACACAGGGAGGGTCTGATTGGACTGGCAGTGCTGGAAGCTGGCATGGCTGCTCTCTGGGACTGGCAGGTGTTTCAGACATTTCCTCTCACGGCATGCTCACAAGCACGTCAGAGATGCTCCCACACACCACTAGAAATGGCTTATCTGCAGTTCCTCTGAAGCAAGCAATGAATCTCCTTAGACGAGCCACTAACGCTGCCTCCCTCAGCAACTGGACACCTGATGGTACACTTTCTGCTGTGGTTTCCTGTCATTTGCAGGGAGCCCTCTCAGGTAGTACAAAAGAAAAACCCCAGGCAGCTTTCCCTCTCAGCAAGCCCATGCCTGGCATGCATATGATTCACAGAAACCCTGCTTCCCCCTTCCAGCAAGCCCCTCATAGGCCACTGCTCCTTGCTCTCCATGCCCAGTGAGCGCCCCCAGCCACATCTACTTGCCTTTGTGTTTCATAGACAAGGAGGCAGACAGATCCATCGTGTTTCCTTTGAAGGTGTGTGGGTGGGCTAAGGTGTAGAACACCAGTTTTTAAACCCCTAATTAGGTGGCTGAATACTTCATGTTAGAATATGGAAATACTTTCGACCTATTATGTTTTCGAATCTGTTATCAACATACTCTTTTAGGCCTCTGGTAAAAGAGACGTTAATGGAGTTTTCACATCCTGTCTACCTGGATGGTCAAGAATACATCTCTCTAGGTTGGTACTGGATCAGGATTGGAAAAAGGGACCAGGCCTGCTGGTGAAAGCAGGACAACATTCATCTGTTCATCAACAATATTTGTTGAGGCCTATGCTGGGCACTCGTCTAGATGCTGGTGCAGAAGGTGAATGAAGCAGATGAGGTACCACTGTTTCTTTTTTCCTTTACGGAAATGTAAGACAATTAATAAATAAATAAACAAATGCCCAAGAGCGATCTGCAGAGAGACGAGTAATACAAAGAAAACAGAAACAGGGCCACACACTAAAGAGTGACATAGGGAAAAGCTAATCGAAAGGAACAGTTCGATGACTTGTCACCAAGTGTAGAGGTCAGAGTTCTCTGAGGAAACAGCAAAGAAACAGACCAGAGAGAGCGCAGGGCAAGTAGATGTGGCTGGGGGCGCTTGCTGGAGGGCTGATGCTGCAGTCTTGAGGCAGAATTCCTTCTTCTTCAGGAAAACCTCAGTTTTGTTGTTAAGGTCTTTCCACGGATTAGATGAGGCCCATGACATTATTAAGGGAAATCTCCTTCAATTAAAGTGAACTACTATAAATGTGGAGGACTCTGGCCAGCAGAGTTCCACCTTGTTGTGGCTGGAGACGAGAATAAATGCACAGATGACAGCAATCCTGTGGGAAAAAAGGGGACAGCACAGCTACTCTCTCAAGGGGAGAGTGCCTATGAATGCCTCAGACACTCTCTCAAGATGAGAGCGCCCTGACCCTTGCCTAGACAGGCTTTTATTGTTTTTCTCAGGTCTTACATCAGAGAAAGATTTACTACCTATAAAATAGAATATTATTGTCTACATTTTAGGTACAATCAAGGAAATGAAAATAACATGCAGAAGGGAATGGTGACAAGCTGATTAGCTCGGTCCTTGGGTGAATTCACACAGGCTTTGGAAATTACCTTGAATATAGACAATAGACATTTGTTATTTTAGACCAGGGTGATGGAGTTTTAGCAAAAAGCAAGCCATAACAGTCAGTATGCATTTTCTAGGCCTGATTCCCACAGGAAAACTCAGTTTGAAGGTCTGGCTCCTGCATACCACTTCCCTTCTGTAGGTTTTCCATACAGAGCTGAGTCACATTTGCCAGACCAAAACAAACGGGTCCCCTACTTATAAATACTAACTCTATCTACAAAATACCTTCACAGCAACACCTATATTAGTGCTTGACTAACTAGCTTGGCTCTGTAGCCTAGCCAAGTTGACACATAAGCTAACCATCACACTGAAGATGTACAAATGAAACAGATCTGGGTGACAAGACAGCACCAGCCAGGTAAAGAACTGGGGAAGGGCATTTCAAGTAGTAGGAAGAACTCATGTTAAGGCCTTAAGGCTGATATGGTCTTAGCACATTGTTATGGAGTAAATGTTTATGCCTCTCCAAAATCCCTAATCCCTAATATAATGGTATTCAGAGGTGTGCCCTTTCAGAGACAATTAGGTCGTGAAAATGGAGACCTTATGAATGGGATCAGTGACATTCTAAGAAGAGGCAGAGAGCTAGCTCAGCCTCTCTCCCCCACATGAGGATGCAATGAGAAGACAGCCTCTGGAAGTCAGGAGAAGGGCTTTCTGCAGAACCTACCGTGCTGGCACCCCAATCTTGCACTTCATGCCTCCGTAACTGTGAGAAACAAATGTTTGCTGTTCAAGTTACCCAGTCAGTGGTGATGTTTTATGGCATCCCAAGCTAACTAAGACACACGTCAAAAGTCAAATGAAAGGTCCACACTAGAATGAAGTGGCCGAGGAAGTAGAGATGAATTAAGAGAAGCAGGCAGGGATGTATCATATAGGACCTTGCAGAACGTTATTTGAAAATGCATTTTATTCTAAGTACAATGGGAAGCCTTGGTAAGTTCTAAAAGGGAGTTATATTTGGCTTTTATTTTAAAGATCACTCAAATTGCCAAAGGAGAATTGATTGTAGGCATACAAGAATAGAACAGCCAAGCAATGATATAGAAAGCTATTGAAGTTGTTCAGGCAAAAGATAAAGCTGGATTAGATAATAGTCAAAATGGGAAAGAAGTAGATAGATTCAGCTGTGTGTTGGTGCTAGAACTCACAAGACTCACTGGTGTTTAGGATATGGGAGTGGTGATGGTGGGAGGCAGCTGTACATGTGAGTTTGGAGTTCTGGTATCTGGTTCAGTGTGTAAGGGGCTTGGAAGGCATTACTATATTCCAACAACAAGCAAAACACTGAACAAACTGAAAAATCAACCATTCTTTTTATATCCATCAGAGAAGTAATGTTACAGGGCAAATTGCCACTCCCTAACTTCAAGAGACAGACAGGTAAATTCAGAGAATCACAGCAAATTGTCAATCACAATTGACAATTTCCTAGAGGCTCAGTGTGGACAAGTCTTAGAGTTAAAAATACCAGGAGTACTAGTCATAGGGAGCCCCTAAATTGGAGTTTTACCTCCAGGAGTTCTATCAAATTCTTGTAGTAAATATTGGGGGGAAATATTTCTCCTCCCCTTGTACTTCTGACGGAGGGAGAACACTACTAAAGATTCTGTTTTTGACAAGGCCTGCCTCCAGGAGAAATCATTTAACCTGCTAGGGTTTTATCAGAACCTAACCAATCTCAAAGATGGGAAATACCCAACTCTATTCCACTCTAGCCATTCTGTCCCACCTTGGAAGGGAGGTGGGGGAAAAGAGCTGAGAAGCACTGGTGAAGTTCACAGTTCAGGACATAGGATCCCTAAAACACTGAGACATAATCACAGGACTCAAGAACACTTCCCAGCTCCCCATATTTACTGCAGTTTCTCTTACTCAGTACATCATGTCCAGCTATCAAGAATAAACTGCAAAACATACTACATGCAAAAGCACAATTTGAAAAGACAGAGGAAACATCAGAACGAGACCAATATGGCAGCAATATTGGAATAACCAGACAAGGTATTTAAAACAGCTATGATTAATATGCTAAGGGCTATACTGAATAAGAGAGACAACATCCAAGAACAGATAGGCATAGAAATGGAAATTCTAACAAATACAAATTTTTAAGTAAGAAATAAAAAATACTGTACCAGCCCTAGCCAGGTAGCTCAGTTGGTTAGAGTGCTGTCCTAATATGCCAAGGTTGCAGGTTGAATCCTCAATCAGGTCACATATAAGAACCAACCAATTTATTCATCAATAAATGGAACAATAAATCTCTCTCCCCCCCCCCACTTCCTCTCTCTCTCAAAATCAATTTTAAAAATAGTGCACCAGTTGTTGGGAATGCAGACTGGTACAGCCACTGTGGAAAGCAATATGGAGATAACTCAAAAAATTAAAAACAAAACTGCCTTTTGACCCAGCAGTCCCACTTCTGGAAATATACCTAAAGAAACCTAAAACACTAATTTAAAAGACATAAGCACCCCTATGTTCATTGCAGCATTATTTACAATCGCCAAGATATGAAAGCATCCTAAATGGCCATCAGTTAACGAGTGGATAAAACAATTATGGGACATTTACACAATGGAATACTACTCAGCCTTTGAAAAAAGAAAAGTTTACCTTTTGTGACAGCAAAAAAGGAGTAATGGGCCTGGAGAACATTATACTAAGTCAAATAAGCCAGTCGGAGAAACACAAATACCATATGATTTCACACATGTGGAATCTAATGAACAAACTGAACTAACAAGCAAAATAGAGACAGACTCATATGTAGAGAGCAGGTAGGCAGCTATGAAGGGAGGGAAGTTAGGGGGTGGAGAGACTGAGCAAAAAGATAAAGGGACTCATGGCCATAAACAACAGTGTGGTGATTGCAGGGGGAAGGGTTGTAAGGAGGATAAATGGTAATGGGAAAAATACAATAAAAAATAAAATAAAAGTAAAAACAAAGTACTGTACCAGAAATGAAGAATGTTTTTGTGGATTGATTAGTAGAGTAGACGTGGCTAAGAAAAGAATCTCTGAGCTTGATGCTGTGTTAATAGAAACGTCTAAAATGGAAAAGTAAGTTCCGACCAAGATGGAGGCCTAGGTAGAAACCCTTCACTTCCTTGAACAACCAAAAGGTGGATAACAACCAACCTAAAATCAATAAACAACCAGAAGTGCCAGAAAATCAAACTGCATGGAACTCTGACAACCATGGAATTAAAGAAACAGTCAAACACAACAACCAGACCAGTAAGCCAGTGGACAGAGAGAACCTGAGTTGAGGCAGCAACGTGAGGATGGGGCTGCCTGCAGGCGAGGTGGCAGTCTACATGGGTGGGCGGGGCTGACTTAAGGGGAAACTGAGACTCAGGGATAGTTGTGGACTATGATGGTTGCCGCGGTAGGAGAAACTCCCAGTCTCACATGAGAGATCCTTGGAAAGTAGGCGAGAGACGAGCAGGCGCAGGCAAGCTGCAATGTTCCCTCTCTGGCCCCTCCCCCACAGACAGAGGGCAGCTCAGCGAGGAGGATTGCCCTGCCCAGATGAATAGCTAAGGCCCTGACCCTTTACAACTTGACAAGTGCCCCAAACAAAGAAATAGGGCCAACATGAAAGAAAAAAGCAAAACCTCAGAAAGAGAGCTAAGTGAGAAGGAGATAGCAACCTATCTGATGGAGAATTTAAAGCCCTGGTAATCAAAATGCTCACAGAACTGATTGAGCTTGGTTGAAAAATGAAAGAACAAATGAAAGATACCCAAAATGAAATAAAGCAAAATATTCAGGGAACCAACAGTGACAGGAAGGAAACTAGGACTCAAATCAACAATTTGGAACAAAAGGAAGAAATAAACATCCAACCAGAATAGAATGAAGAAATAGGAATTCAAAAAAAATGAAGACAGACTTTTGAACTTCTGGGACAATTGAAACATTCCAATATCCAAATTATAGGGGTGCCAGAAGGAAAAGAGGAAGACCAAGAAATTGAAAACCTATTTGAACAAATAATGAAGGAAGACTTCCCAATCTAGTGAAGGACATAGACTTCCAGGAAGTCCAGGAAGCTCAGAGAGTCCCAAAGAAGTTGGATGGACCCAAGGAGGAACACACCAAGGCACATCATAGATGTTACCCAAGATTAAAGACAAAGAGAGAATCTTAAAAGCAGCAAGAGGAAAGGAAAGAGTTACCTACAAAGAAGTGTCCATAAGGCTATCAGCTGATTTCTCAAAAGAAATCTTACAGGCAAAAAGGGACTGGAAAAAAGCATTTGAAGTCATGAAAGGCAAGGATCTACATCAAAGAATACTCTACCCAACAAAGCTACCATTTAGAATGGAAGGGCAAATAAAGTGCTTCCCAGATAAGGTCAAGTTAAAGGAATTCATCATCACCATGCCCTTATTATATGAAATGTTAAAGACTTATTTAAGAAAAAGAAAATGAAAAATATGAACAGTAAAATGACAACAAACTCATGACTATCAACAAATGAACCTAAAAAAGAAAAAAGAAAAAAAAGCAACAAAAACAAAAACTAAGCAAACAACCAGAACAGGAACAGAATCAGAGAAATGGATATCACATGGAGGGTTTTCAGTGGGGAAGGGGAAGGGAGGAATAGGGGAGGAAAGGTACAGGGAAGAAGAAGCATAATTGGTAGGCATTAAATAGATAGGGAGAGGTCAAAAATGGTATAGGAAACAAAGAACTTATATGTAGAACCCATGGACATGAACTAAGTGGGCGGGGGTGAAGCTGGAGGGTTGGGGGGTGCAGGGAGGATAAGGGGGAAAATTGGGAAAACTGTAATAGCACAATCAATAAAATATACTTAAAATAAAATAAAATGAAAGTGACTGGAAATCACAAAATAGAAAAAAATATTCAAGAACTACAGGACAACCATAAAATGCGTAACATACAGATAATGGGAATACCAGGAAAAGAAAGAAAAAGAGAATGAAATGGAAGAAACATCTGCAGCAATAATGACTGAATCTTCCCAAGTTAATGTCAGACATCAAGCCGCAGGTGCAGGAAGCTCATAGAACACTACAGAAAACACTGGCTACTTCCCAACCATGCTAGTAAAAGCCAAGTGAGACACCTAGACTTCCACCCTCTACAGGTAATAATGAAATGGCCCAACAGCCTGACTGAGATGGCCTCAGAGAAGACCAAGGAGGGACCCAGCACGTTCATCCCTACCAGATGGTAACAAACAATTCCCACTTGCGAAATCAAGATATTCTTAGATGAAGGAAGACTAAAAGAATTTTTCGCTAGCAGATATATCCTAAAAGAAGTTATTTTAAAAGAATGAAAACTATTAAAAACATAAACCTGGGAACATCAGGAAGAAATAATACAGTGAGAAAAAATGGGTAAATACAATAAACTTTCTTCTTTTGAGCTTTATAAATTGTGTTTGATGATTAAAGCAAAAATTATAACATGGCCTGATATGGTTTTAAATGTATGTAGAGGAAATATTTAAGAAATTAATATTATAAATGGGAAAAGTAAACAAAGCAAAAAGGAAGTAAAAAGAAAACCAGTTCTCTCAAACAGATAATACAATGATACTAGTAGACTGTGATAAGTAGTATTTATGTACAATGTAATACTTAGAGCACCCATTTAAAAAAATGCAAAGAGATATACACAATAAACATTATAAATAAATCAAGCTGAAATTCTAAAACAAAAATTTAACATATAGGAAGGCAGAAAAAATGAAACATAAACAAAAACAAAAAACACACACAAAAGCATAAAATGGTACACTATGGCCTAATTTACCAATAATTTTTTAATCCTAATCAGAGGACATTTTTTCATTGCTTTTTAGAGAGAGAGGAAGGGAGCAAGAGAATAAGAGAATAACATCTCTGCAAGAGAGAGGCATCAATTTGTTGCTTCCCATATACATCCAAATCAGGGATCAAACCTGCAACCTAGGTACGTGCCCTGACTAGGAATCGAACATGCAACCTTTTGGTTATGGGGCAATACTCCAGTCACCTGAGCCACACTAACCAAGACAAGTTTATCAATAATTATTTTAAATTTAAGTGATCTAAATACACCAATTAAAAGATGAGAGATTAGCAGAGTAGATGTAAAAAACATAATATAACTCTATGCTGTCTGAAAGAAACTGATTTTTTTTATTTAATTGTTGTTCAAGTACAGTTTTCTGTATCTTACTTTGAAATAAAAATTATATAGGCAGGTAGAACTAAAAGGATGGAAAAAGAGGTACCATGAAAACATTACTCAGAGGAAAGATGGAGTGCCTCTGTGAACATCAGGTAAACTTTAAAGCAAAGAAAATTAAAAAATAATGAGAGATATTACATAATGAAAAATGGGTCAATCTATCAAGACATTGTAATCCTAAATACTTATGCACAAAATAACAGAACTGGAAAATGTATGAAGCAAAAACTGACAAAACTGAAAAGAAAACAGACAAATCCAAATTCAGTTGGAGACTTTAACATCTCTCTCTCTCTCTCTCTTTCTCAACAATTGATGGAACAATTATACAAAAATCAGCAAAGATATAAAACTCAATAACATCATCAACCTCAATAAACATTTATGGAATGCTCCATCAAACAGAAGAATATACATTATTTTTAAGTGCCTGTTGACAACATACTAAGGTAGGACAAATCCTGGCCCATAAAACAAACCTCAGTTAATTTAAAAGAATTGAATTGAGAGTGTGTTCTTGTCTCTGACCATAGTGGACTAAAACTAGAAAGATAAAAATTTTTAAACACATAGAACTCAAATGATACACTCAATTTTCAGAGCTTCCAGCCAAGATGGAGGCATAGGTAGATATACTTCAACCCTCGCACAACTAAAAGAAGGATAACAACCAATTTAAAAACAAAAAAACAACCAGAACTTCCAGAAAATTGAACTGTATGGAAGTCAGACAACCAAGAAGTTAAAGATACATTCATCCAGACTGGTAGGAGGGGTGGAGATGGGAAGCCAGGGTGGTGAGGATATAGGACAAGGCAGCAGCTAGTGGCCTGGGCAGTGTCACATTCACCTGTAAGTTGGGAGGAACAACAGGGGAGTGAGACAGACTGTGCAATCCAGGGTTCCAGAGCAGGAAACTAAAACTTCAAAACCTCTGACTGTAAAAACCTGTGGAGGTTGCAGAAGTGGGAGGAACTCCCAGTCTCACAGGAGAGCCCACTGGAGAGCCCACAGGATCCTAGAACTTACACAAGCCCACCCACCCAGGAATCAGCACCTGAAAAGGCACAATCCACTTAAGTGGGGGAATGACTGAAAGCATGGTGAGAGCCAAGCAAATGGCATTGTTCCCTCTCCGACCCCTCCACCACCTGCAGCACCACAACTCAGTGAAGTGGGTGGCTCTGACCTGGCAAATACCTAAGGCTCCGCCCCTTACTACATAACAGGTGCACCAAAACAAAGAAATATGGCCCAAATGAAAGAACACATCAAAACTCCAGAAAAAGAACTAAGTGACAAAGAGAAAGTTGACCTATCAGATGCAGAATTCAAAACACTGGTAATCAGGATGCTCACAGAAATAACTGAGTATCACCACAAAATAAAAGAAGTAAAGGCTATACAAAGTGTAATAAAGAAGAATAAGCAGGGAACCAACAGTGAAGAGAAGGAAACTGGGACTCAAATCAACAATTTGAAACAAAAGGAAGAAATAGACATTCAACTGGAACAGAATGAAGACAGAAGAATTTAAAAAAAAAACAAACAGGATAGACCTAGGAACCTCTGAGACAACTTTATATATGTTCCATCATCCGAATCATAGGGGTGCCAGAAGAAGAGGAAGAGCAACAAATTGAAGACTTATTTGAACAAATAATGGAGAATTTCCCTAATCTGGCAAAGGAAATAGACTTCCAGGTAGTCCAGGAACCTCAGAGAGTCCCAAAGAAGTTGGACCCAATGAAGTACACATCAAGGCACATCATAATTATGTTACTCAATATTAAAATAAGGAGACAATCTTAAAAGCAGCAAGAGAAATAGAGACAGTTACTTACAAAGGAGTTCCCATCAGACTATCAGCTGATTTCTCAAAAGAAATCTTACAGACAAGAAGGGGCTGGAAAGAAGTATTCAAAGTCATGAAAGGCAAGGACCTACATCCAAGATTACTCTGTCCAGCAAAACTATCATTTAGAATGGAAGGGCAGATAAAGTGCTTCCCAGATAAGGTCAAGTTAAAGGAATTCATCATCACCAAGCCATTATTATATGAAATGTTAAAGGAACTTATCCAAGAAAAAGAAGATGATCAAAAACATGAACAGTAAAATGACAACAAACTGACAACTATTAAAAGCTGAACCTAAAAAAAAGAAAAACAAACTAAGCAAACAACTACAACAGGAAGAGATTCACAGAAATGGAGATCACATGGAGGGTTATCATCACGGAGGGGTGGGGGGATAATGGGAGAAAAGGTACAGGGAATAAGAAGCATAACTGGTAGGCATAAAACAGACAGGGGGAGGTTAAGAATATTATAGGAAATGGAGAAGCCAAAGAATTTATATGTATGACCCATGGACATGAACCGGGGGAGGGAGGGGGAATGCTGGAGGGTGGGGGAGTGCAGGGTGGAGGGGGATACAGGAGAGAAAAAAATGAGACAACTCTAATAGAATAATCAATAAAATATACTTAAAAAGAGAAGAAATCTCAAGTAAAATTTAAAAAATACACTGAACTGAATGAAAATAAAAATAGAATGCATGAAAATTTATGGGACACAGCTGACGCAGGATGCTAGAGAGAAATTTATAGCATTAAATATATATCAGGAAAGAGAGAAGTGTCAAATCAATCATCAAAACTCTCACCTTAAGAAATAAGGAAATGAAGAGCAAAATAAACTCAAAGCAAGTAGAAAAAAGGAGATAATAAAGACAAAAGCAGAAATCAATGAAATTGAAAACAAAGAAATCAATGAAAAAAGACTTTTTCTTGTTTAAATCAATAAAATTGACAAACCTCAAGCAATACTGACAAAGAGAAAAAGAGAGAAGATATAAATTACCAGGATCAGGAAGGAGATGAAGGCTATTACTATAGACTCTGCAGACATCAAAGGACAACAAGGGAATACTGCAAAAAACTCTACACACATACATTTGACAACTTAGTTGAAATGGACCAATTCCTTAAAAAAAAACACAACTACCACAGCTCACTCAAAAATAAAATAAATTATGTGAATAGCCTTATAATCCTTACAAAATTTGAATACATATTTTTTAAAAATTCCCCCAAATGAAGATGGTTCACTTGAAAATTCAGCACACATTTAAAGAAAAATTAACACCAAATCCACACAATCTTTTCCAGAAAATACAAGAGAAGGAAACAATTTTCATCTTTTGAGGCTAGTATTAACTTGATACCAAAGCCAGAAAAAGGCAATTAAAAAAAAAGAAAGCTAAAAGCCAATATCCATCATGAATAAAATAGTTAGGTGTATATCTAGTAACACATGTATAGGGCTTGTGTGCTGACCACTAGAAAACACTGATGCAAGAAATCAAAGATCTGGGGAGATACATTCTGTTCTTGGATAGAAAGACTCAACATGGGGGGAAAAAGACACGACATGGTAAAGATGTTAATTCTCCCCAAATTAATATAAAAATTTAAGGTAAATATCAAAATCCCAGCAAGATCTTTTGTGTAGTTATAGATAAATTAGTCTAAAACATGTATGAAAAGGCACAGAAAAGAAAATCATTAAAACAGACATGACTTAAAAATTAATGTATTTAAGTTTTTTTTTAATTAGTGTATTAGTCTGCTAGGGCTGCTATAACAAAATACCACATGTTCGGTTCCCTAAATAACAGATATTTATTTTCTCATGGATCTAGATCACAGGTGGCAAACCCAAGGCCTGCGGGCCGAATCCAGCCCTCCACCTTGTTTACCCAGCCCAGCACCTTGTTTCCACCCAGCAGCAGTGCCAAACTCTCACTTAACTGTTAAGGAGTAGTTATGTTTATACAGTCCTAAAATTACATTCAGCCCTCTGAAGGCAACTGCAAAGCTGATGTGGCCCCAGTGAAAATGAGTTTGACACCCCTGTTCTAGAGGCTGAAAAGTCCAAGATCTCGCTTCTGGCAGCGTTCAGTTTCTGGTGAGAGTTCTCTTGCCACCTTGCAGACAGTGGCCTTCACACTGCGCGCTCACAGCGCCCTTCCTCTGGGTGTGTGTCCAGAGAGAGAGCTCCCTGGTATCTCTTCTTACAAGGACACTAATCCTATCAGCTCAGGCCCCACCATAATGACCTCATTTAACCTTAGTGAACTCCATTTAACTCTATTTCCAAATACAGACACACTGGGGGATTAGGGCCTCAGCATATGAATTTGAGGGCAGTGAGCACACAAACATTCAGTCCAAAATAGTGGGAGAAGTCAATTTATCTGATTTTGATATTTATTGTCTAGCTGTGGTAACCAAGATTATGTGGTATTGGCAGAAGACAGACACACAGATCAGGAGAACAGAACAGAGAACACGGAAATAGACCCACACAAATATACCCAGCATATTTTTGACAGAGGTGCAAAAGCAGTGCAATGGAGGAAAGACAGCTTTTCAACAACAGTGCTGGAACAATTAGACATCCATAGGTTAAGAATAATACAGCTTGACCTAAGTTTCACTCTTTATACAAAAATTAACTCAAAATGAATCAGTCTTCTAAATGTAAAACAAAACTATAAAAATTTTAGGAAACAATATAAGGGAAAATCTTCAGGACCTAAGCCTAGGCAAAGAGTATTTACACTTGACAACAGCATTACAATTCATAGTAGGAAAAACTAATAAATTAGGCTTCACTGGAATTAAAATTTTACTCTGTGAAAGACCCAGTTAATAAGATGAAAAAACAATCTATTAAACTGGAAGAAAATATTTTCTTTTTTTTTTTTGGAAGAAAATATTTTCAAACTGCACATCCAACAGAGGACTAGTAGCTAGAACATAAAGAATTCTCAAAACTTAAAACAACCAAGTACCCTATGACCCAAGCAATTGGGTATTTACATCAAAAAACCAACTTATGTTCCCACAAAACTTGTACATGAATGTTTATTACAGCTTTATTCTTAATTGTCCAAAATGGACACAACAAAGAAGTCCTTCAATGGATAAACGGTCAAACTGTGATGTATCCATGCCACAGAATACTACTCAGCAATGAACAGACACAAACTAACTATTTTTATGCATAATTCTTCAGAGAATTATGCTGAATAAAAATAGACAACCCCTCCCTGGCTGACCATAGCTCAATGGATTGAGTGCGGGCTGCAAACCAAAGAATGGCAGGTTCGATTCCCAGTCAGGGCACATGCCTGGGTTGCAGGCCAGGTCCCCAGTGGGGACCACATGAGAAGCAACCATACATTGATGTTTCTCTCTCTCTTTTTCTCCCTCTCTTACCCTCGCTAAAAATAAATAAATGAAATCTTAAAAAAATAACTGTATAAAAAAATGTTTAAAAAAAATAGACAACCCTAAAAGGTTACACACTGCACAATTCCATCTATAACATTCTTGAAATGGCAAAATTACAGAACTAAAGAACAGATTAGTGGTTTCCAGGCATTACAGAGGGGCGGGACAGAGGAGAGTTAGCATGGCCATAAGAGGACAATGTGAGGGATCTTGTGTTTATGAAAATATTCAGTGTCGTAACCACATTGATGTCAATAACCTGATGGTCACAGTCTACTTACATTGTTCTTGTGAGATGTTACCATTAAGGGAAACTCGCTGAGGCACTCACAGGATTTCTGTGTATTATTTCTTGTAACTGCATGTGAATCTACAACTTTCTTAAATTAAAAAAATTAATTTAAAAAGAGTGTTCAGACATTTCTAAAGGTCCTTCTGAATCTGATATTCTAATGGTCACCACAATTTGTGCAGATACCTCTATGACAGTATTTTCCAAACTACGACCCACGGGATGTGAGTCCACCTCAGAATGATAGTAAGCAATCTGCAGTGAAGAGGGCTGGCTCCATGGTCAAACAAGTGTGGACTTAACATTAACATAATAGAGAGAAAAAAAAAATGTAAAACCTGATTAAATTGAAGCCGTAACTTCCAAAACATAACCATGGAGTCATTTCCTTTCCTTTTCTTTCATCTCTTTTCCTTTTCCTGTTTTCTCAGGAGCACATAGTAGCTTCCAGTGGAACACTGGAGTCCTCCAAAGCCAGCTTGGGGTTGATGCTCTGTAAGCTGCTGGCTCCTTTGACATAGGGTACAATTTTCAGTTTTCATTTTCAGTCCCCTCTCAATTCCTTTCTGGTTGTGTATGTGCATTTTGACAGATTCCTGCAACTCCACGTTTTTTTCTCTTTGTATTCTTAGTCCTTTCTCCTGCACCAAATTCAGAGCTCCCTGAGGACAAGAAAACTGTCTTTGTCTTCGGAGTCAACCAAGCACATGTCTGTGCCTACCTCTCCTCTCCCCAGGTCCTCTTCTGAGTGTCCAGGCAGGACTGTCTTCAGTTACTCTCCTGGAGTGAACCTGTTCTTTCTGCCTTCTGCTGGCATCCCACCTCTCTTTGGGTAACTGATCCTCCGTGATTTGAATCGTGTCCTCCTGGTGGCTACCCATCACAGACCACTCACCTCCCTGGCATAAGACACAGCGTGAGCGGTGATAGTACCGATGATAGATCGGGGATTACGAGTGGCCAGAGATTGGTCCAGGGAGAGCACAAGACCCAAACCATGCTGACAAAAACCTTTTTTTTCTCTGGAATCTTCCAATTTGGAGTTAGCAGTGAGTCTTGCCTCTTAGGTCATAGAAGTTGGAAAGCTGCAAATCTGAAACTACGTTAACCAATTTTGAGAAAGCCCATCTGTGGTAGGCAAGGATAAAGCCACTCAGAGACAAGCAGGAGTCGAGGAACAGAGGGAATACTGACAGCAGCCGTTGAACCCCTGGAGCCCCTGTGGAAAATCCATTTCTGACTCCCCATTTACTTTAGCTAATGTATTCTTTCTTGTTTAGGTGAGTTCAGGTTGGGTGTCGATCACTGCAACTAAAAAACGATTTCTAATACACTCATTCAGCTTCTCATTCACACCCGATCCCCCTAGTAAGCAGTAACAGTGGGTGCCTTTCCTGCATTACTTTAACCCATTTCGATACATTGAACAGTTTTACATTTTGATTTAAAGCTGATTATCATGGCTCTCTAGGTACCTACTAGGCTCTATATGAATGGGATAGGGGCAGACGTATTTTAATGAAAAAGGGTCTTGAAAGGGCTGAAGCAAGGAGATGCCATGGGGGGACACAAGGCTGCCTCGTGGAGAATGAGGACGGCGGAGAGCTGAGTAGAAACAGATCTTGGAATAGGATACGGGCCCACGTCAGAGAGTAGAGAGCACTGGCTTTGGAGGCCAGTGGACCTGGGTTTGAATCCTGAACCCACCACCCTGGGCTAATAATCACTTGACATTTTTTGGGCCTGCAGTGCAGGTGTAAGAGTTAGCACACCTAAAGCAGCCAGCACGGTGTCTCGCGTGTACTAGGCACTGAATAAATGTTCATCCTTTCCACTCCTTCCTGAATTTCCCTGCCCATCCTCACCTCCTTCTCCCCGCCGCCCCTGCTGCTGCAGGTCTCTGGTTAACTACTGCAGGCTCACTCCCAGATAGCATTTTGAAAGAGCTAATATATATTTGAGGAGTTACCCTCTTCTGTATCTTTTTAAAGGTCACAGCAGCAGAACCAGGTCAGCTTCATAGTGATTCAGCTGGCTCCACCCGCACACAGACCTTTCTTGTCGCTGGAACAGAGGAAAGTCCCAGTGGTCTCCTGGCAGGCCAGGGGTGGGGTGTGCAGCTGGCTGCTGGAGCCTAGGGCATTTGGGGACCTGGTTGGATTTGAGAGAAAAATATTTCTGTGACACTAGGTTGTCAAAAATTGGGAAAGTGTTCAAGAAAGTCACTACTGAATGTGGGGATGGGTGTGATCATAATCTTTTCTCTAGGTCCCCAGCAAAGCCAATGACCCTAGGATGATTGGGAGGGGAGGGGAGGGGATTACAATGGAACAGCATTTTCATGAAGAATGATTGACTTCCGGAAGTAAGGAATCTGGTTCCATATTATATAATCTAAAAATGCCCTCACCACCTACCCCCACCCCCACGCACAAGAGAAGAAAAAGAGGGGGGACCTCCCAGAAATCACGCAGTCAAGGCAAATGCAGCGAAATGGCTCATTGGTTACTGTGGCAACCGACTCTTCCCTGCTCAGGCTGCTTATCCCACGATCCCTCTGTCACCCTATTTTTAGACTGAAGACAACGAATGAAAATGGCTTTAAAATGCTTTTTTTTTTCTTTTTGTATGTTTAAAACATGCTTAACCTTTTGAAAGCAGCTCAGAAGCCCACGCTTCTGTGTAGGGGCCAGCACCCCAGTCCTGATATGAACCAACCCTCATGTCTCTGAGACCCGGACCACTGAACAAGGAGGGCATAGGTTTTCTTATGAGTTAAGTGGCAACAAATAAGAATGAGAAACCTGGAGAGACTAGGCCAGGCATAAAGACCATAGCTGCACATGCAAAGTGAGGTGGGATTCTGGCTAGGCGTCACTTATGAAGTTGCAATCAGATGTGAGCTGAAGTCACAGATGTGGAAGGCCCGTCAAAAGCTGGAGGATCCACTCCCAAGGTGGCATTCTCACGCAGCTGAGGGACTGATGCTGGCAAGTTGGTTCCTCTTCATGTGGACTTCCCTGTGGGGCTTCAGGGGTCTTCATGACATGTAGCTAGCTTTCCCCAGAGAAAGAAATCAAAGAGAACAGGAAAGAAGCTGCAATGCTTGTAGCCTCCAAATCACACTAATACTTCTATAGTATTCTGTTGTTCATACAAGCCAGCCCTGATTCATTGTGAAATAGGACGACACAAGGCCATGGATACCAGGAGGCCATCTGAGGGACTGGCTACCACATCTATGTCCTAGAAAAGGAAGTTTGGGTTGCTTCCTGGAGTTTGTTCAGAAGAACAAGGAAACTTCTTTCCTAGAAATCTCCAGAAAACTTTCCTCAAATTAGAAAGTGTAGCTAGGACTTGGGATTGAGCTAAATTAAGGCCAAGCTACATGCCCCACTATTTGGGCTACATGGAGTCGAAGGGTATGAACACTCACGAGGATCTGGGTAGAGACCAGGGACAAGGGGGACATGTTGAGGAGGCACTAGGATGTTCACGAATGGGAGTGGCTTGACCCTAGGAACTTCCGTTTCAGTAAATTCTCTAGTGCGTATGTCTGAAGTAAGAAAGACGCCTTTAAAAGCATAATTGCAATACCATTATCATAGCTTTAAAAATTAACATCATCATCAAATGCCTAATCAGCATTTAAATGTACCTAAATATCTGATTATCCTATATAATGTTTATATTATTTTATTTTTTAAATTTTGTTTTATCAGGATCCAGATAAAATCTAAACACTGCATTTCATTGATGTTGTTACAGTCTCATTTAAACCTATACATTTTCCCTTTTTTTCTTGCAATTTATTTTTTGAAGAAACAAGCTCATTAATACTGTAGACTTTCTCACAGCTTGTATTTTACTCAGTGCATTCCCATGTGTCATTTACCACGTTCCTCTGTCTCCTGTACTCCCTGCAAACAGGCAATTAGAGCTAGAGGCCTCATGAGACGCATGCTTTATTTTTCTTTTGCCAAATGTACTGTATAGGTAGTGCCAGCGTACAGCAATATGCATTTTAACAAATATGCCCTTTTAAGTAAGTTACTTCTTATTATCAATATTAGTAGAATTAATATTAGATATTTATATGGAGAGGAGAAAGCTTTAGAGTGTGATTATAAAATTCTAGCACAGATCAAAATCCACTGGGAAGACATTTAAACAGATTGCTGGGCCCCAGTCCAAAAGTTTTTTATTCAGTAGATGTAAGATAAAGCTCAAAATCTCCATTAGTGACAAGCACCCAGGTGATGCTGATGCTGCTGTTCTTTAAGTCACTGTTTGTGAATCTCATATTTAAAACCTAGTGGTTTAGCCCTGGCTGGTGTGGCTCAGTGGTTGAGTGCCGGCCTGCAAATCAAAGCGTTGCCGGTTCCATCCCCAGGCGGGGCACATGCCTAGGTTACAGGCCGGGTCCCCAGTGGGGGGAACATGAGAGGCAACCACACACTGATGTTTCCCTCCCCCTCTTTCTCCCTTCCCCTCTCTAAAAAATAAATTAATTAAATCTTAAAAATAAATAAATAAATAAAACCTAGTGGTTTAGAGAGAGGACTCTAACATCTGAACACCTAAGATGGAACTCTGGTTCTGCCATGTGCCCCCTGAGCAATTTTAGAAAACTGCTTAACCTCTTTGAGCTTCAATTTCCTCATCTGGAAAATGGGGGTAGTAACAATTTTACCCACTTCAGATATGGTATTGTAAAAGGATTACATGAGATGATACATGTAAACCTTAGATTGAGCCTGAAGGGTCATCAATATTCAATAAGTGGCAAGGGTGGTGGTAACTATAATCATTATAACTACTGTTCAATATTATTATTCCTTTGCTGGTTTATACCTGCAATCAGAGCATAAGAAATCATTGCATCATAGCGGTAATGATGAATCTACCTGCAAGAACTGCAGCCCTGGAGAGAGGAGTCTTTGGTCGAACTGTGGCTGTGAATTATTTCAAAGTAGAAAGTAGGAAGGACAATGAAGGAACGTTCTATATCTATGTAGCGTCACAAATGTCCTTCCAAGTGAAGTATCCTGCCTGCCACAACACCAGGTCCTCCCTGTAGATGGCTCAGTAACTTTTCCCAATGCCACAGACAAAGAGATTCATCTCTCAAACAGCAGAATAGTTTTAACATTGTGCAGGGTGTGCAGACACAAAGGCAGACAAACTAAAAAAAAAAAAAATCAGATGAAAATATGTAAGAGAAATTAGTAATAAGAGGATCAGCAATGAGTACTTTAGAGTTAGGGTTAAGACTGTTTTCTTAAATTCACCAGCCATATGAATAATGCTGTGGATTCCTTGGGTCACTGTAAGCTCCTTAGTTCTATCCGTTACTTCCCCAGACCACCAACCCAAAACAGACCAAAGGGGACTCAGGCCGACTTGGGTGAGGAAAGCACTGAAGAAGGAAGCTGACACAGGAATAGCTATGAGACTTGGGTGGACATTAAAAAGAGGTTGCTGATCCCTAGCAAAGAGGTATAAGAGGTCAAAATAAGAACTATATTTAAAAGTGAAACTGAACTAGAAACTCCTGATGGGGAAGAGTAACACAGAACAATGGCTGAGAGTCAGCAGGCCTGGGTTTTAAGTATGTCTCTGCTGCTCTCGGGCTGTGAGACCTTGGAAAAACTGCACAATCTCTCTGCGTCTCAATTTCTTTGTGTACAATGATGGTGAAAAAATTGTTAGTAGTATTATTACTGTTATCATTTTTGACAGGTATATTTATGGACTGTATGTCCTCTCCAGGCCTCTTATACCATCACAATTCTCACTCAAGGTGAAGAATATAATTCTCAGTCATTGTGGCTGTGAATAAATAAAAGGGAAAGTAAGTTTGCCTGTTGGAGGAAACACTCTTACAGGTAATGAGGATAATAAATCTTCCTCAAAGCAGCAGTCTAAAAAAAAGGAAGATTAGGCGCGATGATAGGGAAAGCTGACAGAAGCTGTGACGAGTCTGAGGTTTTCCCCTACGTGTAAGCTAAACAGGGAGTCTACCACAGTCACAGATGGAAGACAAAACACTTCTGGGTCAGAGACAAAGGACTGTCTTACCACAGTACAGTGGGCAACACGAGCATTAGTTCGCCATGCGCTCAAGTTCAGTACAGGTGACACGACGGGACCAGATGATAACCACACACACAGTGGGCTGCTTTACGGGAGAGCAACCCAAGGCCTAAAGCCCAGAACTTTTTGATCAAGCAGCAAACATTGCAGCAAGCATGAAAATAAAGATATTTAGAATAAAAGGAGCAGCAATGAGTATGTTGATGTTAGCTGATCGCCTTCCACCTGGGGAACAAGTAGTAATAGAATAGCCACACTGTAGTCACCCAGACCTACTTAGCTGCCTGTGTGACTGATTATAAAAACCGTTCAGTGGCAGGAAATGAAGACGTCTTGCAATCTGACACACTCGGCACAAATGTGTGCTCAAGGCCCAGGGCAGCTTGCTTCTACTGACTGAGCCCTCACACTTACTGTCTTCTAAGTCCCAGTCAGTCCGCTCAGTACGTTACTGAATTTTTGCAGGCACTTTTTCATCTGCACAGAGTTGGAGTAGTTCACCACCCGGTAGGACAACAAGTCAGAGCCTTTAAAGTGTTTGATAATAATCAGCTCGCCACACTGTAAAGAATATAGATATTATTTCGAACAACATAGGATACCAGGGGTTCAGGTTCCCACCAGTGTCTCTTATAAGCTGCTAACCAAAACCCAGTGAAGACTGATACTTACAAACGAAAGACCATGGTGATTTTAACTTTTCATTCTCCTTGTATTTCTTTTAGAGTGTCTAAGCTCTAGTCTGTCATCTCAGCAGAAATTTATGTACTGAATACTGCTCTAGTTCTTTATGGAAATAGTTTGACAAAGTGGGATTTAGTATCATACCCTCATTTTTTTTAAATAATTCAGAAAGTTTATTTTTGTTTTGATTTTAGAGAGAGAGAGAGAGGAAGGACGGGGGGCAGAGAGATTAATTTGGTATTCCACTTATGTATGCATTTATCGGTTAACTCTTAAATGTGCCCTGACCAGAGATTCAACCACAGCTTTGGCATATCGGCACAACACTCTAACCGACTGAGCTACCAGGCCTACCCTGCCCTCACTTTTAGGTTAAAAGTTTGTATTCATTGTAAGGTATATAAATAATGAATCACTATGTTGTACACCTGAAAGTAATATAATACCAAATGCCAACTATACTTACAATTTTTTTAAGTTTATACAGTTAATACTAAATAAAGAGCATCTTATTAGTTGAAGGTATGCTCACTATCTTGATCAACATCCCCAAAGATTCACAACATAAATATTTCTTTTTAGAAATTAGCGCTAGGAAGACATTTCCCCAATATGCTTATTCATATTGGCTGTGATAGATTTGTAACCCAGCATGCTGTCCTTCTGCCTTGGCTGTGGGGAAAAGTGCAACTAAGTCTTGGACTTAAAAGTAGACATTTCCCTCAGTCCAAGTTTTCTATAATAATTATTCAATGCCCTTCATTGCTTTGACTTCGTCCTTGTATTTTTATTCCAGTGCTTTTAAAGAATTATGATATATTGTCTCAATTTTTTGAAAGTAGCCAAAGTAATGAATGAATGAACAAAACAACCCAAGTTTGGGGTCTAGAAAATTTGCTATTGTTAATATTTCTCAAAATACCCATAAAGCTTTTAAGTTTAATGCGTAATCCTCGAATTAGTTTAAGGCTTACAAAATGTAAATTGAGCTTCCAAGAGTTAGTTAGCATGCCTTATACTATGAATTTTCCTGACTGTGCTTTTATTGTGGTTTAATGAGACCATTATAAGAAAGTCTAATCTGGGATCTAGGCATTTGACATTGTTAAACAGCTGAATGAAAGAGAACATAAGAGTTGCAAAGGAGAAAATACATTTATTTTTAAATTGAATAACATTATGAATGTAACAACATTGAAATGCTAAGAAGCATTAGACAGCTCCACCAGTTCCTGCTTCATAAGGTCTAAATGAATTGGAGAGCAATTTCTGAGAAGCCAAGGGGGAAAGGATCTGCATCCATTCTGGGGCACTTCCCAGGAATAACAGGACAGAAGTTCCAGTGTGCAAGTAAAAGATGTCTCATGGTTGTGCTGCTGGCTGCTGGGTTTACCCAAAGCACATCAGTGACAACAGGTTGATGATGAGCCAGCCATGGCACAGGCACTCTCATCACCGTGGCGAGGCCTAGCATGTGCCTGAAACTACTGAGGTGGGCCATGGTGGCCCCCATGGAAGACCACATCCAGCTCAGTACATCTCAGCTAGGCTTTGAGCTAGGCTCTTCCCATAGCCCAGAGGAATGAACTCCCATGAGCTCCCGCAGAGAACACCCAAATCCTTAAAGACATGCATCTTGTTCCTGGAACCCCAAATCCACTCCTGCTCTGTGGGTGGCCCAAAAGAGGTGAAGACCCAGCTGTCAGTCTATGGGACATCAAACACATCTACTTGCTACAAGGAGAGCAGTCAACATTCAATCCCATCTCCTGGTATCACCCTCCATCTGTGCATTTAGGAGCCAAAAATTAATTTCTAAAAAACAATTATAATAATTTTAACCTTTAATTTATAAAGTTAACATGTGTCATTCAGTATATGGCTTACACTGTTTGGCAAACCAGAAAAAAAAATTTTTTTAATGAAGAGATAACTTGAGAATGGTTGACAATGACCAACCTTTACAGTGAGGCAGGTTGCCAGCACAGCACCTTCTGCTGAGTGAAAGGGGTCCCTACAACCTTTTTCCACTGCGAGAGCTGTGTGCGGCAGTGACCCTCCAGTCTGCTTGGAGGGTCACTCAAAAGCAACTTAGCCAGTAGCAACCTTGGGGCTAATTTCCCAGCTTTGGGTATAAGCTCAAGATATATATATATATAGATATATATATATAGATATATATATATATGAGAAAAAGAGAAGATCAGGAAGCCAGAGCAATTTCAAGAAAACAAAAAATGTTGTTCTGTTTCTCTCATGTTTGTCCCAACTACTGGTCTAAGGGCTGAGTTAGTGAGGAGGACGGGCCTGAAGTTTGTATTTGCTCTTCTTACCTGCCCTTTCGTTGCCCCTCTTCCCCACGTACACTCCACACTGAGAGTTACATTCTAACAGGAATCTGCTTGTTCCTCTGGCTCTTTCTACTGGAATGTTAACCCAGGAAAGGTGCCAGCAGATGGGAGACAAGTTACAGCCTCTCCTTGAGACATCTGGATTCAAAAGGAGCCTCTGAGCTAAATCTAAAGTCTCTAATGAGAGAAGATGGAGGCGTAGGTAAACACGACTCTTTTCCTTGAACAGCCACATCAAAATTACAACTAAACTACAAAACAACCATCATTCAGAACATCCAGAAATCACGCTGAATGGAAGTCCTACAACTATGAAATTAAAGAAGAAACCACATGGAGACTGGTAGGAGGGGCAGAGACATGGAACAGGTTGGTCCCACACCCACATATAGTAGATAAAAAATGGGGGGGATATCTCAGAGTAAGCAGTCTCAACCCCACACCAGGACCCCCAGTCCAGGGTTTCAGTGCCAGGAAGGTAAGTCTCCATAACTTCTAGCTGTAAAAACCAGCAGGGTTTGGAGCTGTAAGAAACAGAAACTTCTGGAGTCCCTGGCAGTTCCTCTAAAAGGGCCCACACAAAGACTTTTTAGATTCACTCCCTCAGACCTCAGGTGTTGAGGCTTGAAAGGCACCAGGGACATAACAGCAAGGAACTGAATTTTTTGGCATCAGGGTAAGAATTGGAGGGGAAGTTTCCTCTCAGAGAGAAGTGCTGGCAGAGGCCATTGTTCTTTTGATGAGCTCTCCCCACCCTGCAAAAGCTAGCAGGCAGGTGCCTTATCTGAGACTCCATCAACGTGGCTCAAATTGTTTGCTCGGCACTGGTGATTCCCTGAAGCCTTGACCCACCCAAATTTTGGGCAAATGCAATCTGCTTCCAGTGGCTTTTCCATACAAATGATTTGTGTTGGCTCATGCTTTAGATTTTCCTAAATTCTCTCAAACAAGCAGCATCTGACTTCAGCTAAGTGGTCCCAGGCTTGGCACTAGCAGCAGCAGAACTTGGTTCACAGTTTGGACTTAACTTGGCATCTCCAAGCCCAACATAAGTCACCTGCAGAACACTGTATATCTCATGATGTGAGGCCCCAGACAGAACACAGGTGGTGGCTGGCCTTGGATGTGCCAACAGCAATCAAGGCTGAGGAGGGTGTACACAGACACAATGGGTGCACCATGAGTACCCAGCTTGGGATATAGAGGAGGTTGTGCCACTGCACCCTATAGGACATTTACTACATTAGGCCACTCTACCAAGCCTGGGAGATGTAGCAGCTCTGCCTAATACATAGAAACACATGGAGGATGGCAAAATGAGGAGACGAAGAAACATGACCCAATTAAAAGAACAGAACAAAACTCCAGAAAAAGAACTAAACAAAATGGAAACAAGCAATCCACTAGAGGCAGAGTTCAAAACACTGGTTATAAAGATGCTCAGTGAACTTAGTGAGAAACTCAACAGCATAAAAAAATCCAGTCAGAAAAGGATACACTAATTGAAATAAAGAATAATTTACAGCGAATTAACAGTAGAGTGGGTGAAGCTGAGAATCAAATCAAAGATTTGGAACATAAGGAAGCATAAAACAACCAATCAGAACAGCAAGAAGAAAAAGAAATACAAAAAAGTGAGGATAGTGTAAGGAGCCTCTGGGATAACTTCAAGCTTACCAACATTTGCACTATGGGGGTGCTGGAAGGAGAAGAGAGAGAGCAAGAAATTGAAAAGTTATTTAAAAAAAATAATGAAAGAAAACTTCCCTAACTTGGTGAAGGAAATAGACGTATAAGTCCAGGAAGCACAGAGAGTCTCAAACAGGATTAATCCAAGAGGCCCACACCAAGACACATTATAGTTAAAATAACAAAGGTTAAAGACAAAAATAGAATTTTAAAAGCAACAAAGGAAAAGCAGTTAGTTACCTACAAGGGAGATCCCATAAGACTATCAGTTGATTTCTCAAAAGAAACTTTGCAAACTAGAAGGAATTGGCCAGAAATATTCAAGGTGATAAAAAGCAAGGACCTACTCTATCCAGCAATGCTATGCTATCATTTAGAATTGAAGGACAGATAAAGAGCTTCTCAGACAAAAAAAAAAAAAAAAAAAAAAGCTAAAGGAGTTCATCATCACCAAACCATTATTATATGAAATGTTAAAGGGACTTATTTAAGAAAAGATCAAAACTTTGAACAATAAAATGGCAATAAATACATATCTATCAACAGTTGGTTCTAAAACTCAAACTAAGCAAACAAGAAGAGACAGAATCATGAATACGAAAAGCATTTTGATGGTTGCCAGATGGGAGGGGGGTATAGAGGAATGGGTGAAGAAGTGAGGGGATTAAGAAGTACAAAGAGGTGGTTACAGAATAGCCTTGGGGGTGTAAAGCACAGTATAGGAATTAGAGTAGCCAAAGAATCTACCCATGACCCATGGATGTGAACAATGGTGGGGCAGTGGCCTAAGGGAGTGGGGTGCTGGGTGGAGGGAGTCAAATGGGGAAAATTGGGACAACTGTAATAGCATAACCAATAAAATAAAGTTTTTTAAAAAATTGAATCCAAAAAACAAACACATAGCAGAATAGAAACAGAATCATAGATACAGAGAATATGTTAAGGGTTGCCAGATGGGAAGGGGTTCAGGAGGATGGGTGAAATAGGTGAAGGGATTAAGAAGTACAAATAAGGAGTTACAGAATAGTCATAGGGATATAAAGTACAGCATAGGGAATAGAGTAGCCCAAGACATAATGTGTGACCCATGGACATGAACAATGCAGTAGGGATTGCCTGAGGGACTGGGATGGCTAGGTGGAAGGGGGAAAGGGGGAAACTCAAGACAACTATAATAGCACAAACAATAAAATATAACTTAAATTTTAGAAAAATAAAATAAAATCTCTAATGAGAAAGGGTTTGGATTTATCTGAAAAAGGGCCACACCTATGAAGGAGAGTTTTCCAGGCACAACTCAAATTACATTGCCCTGAGCAAAGGGCTTGAGAATGGCTCTGCTCAGGTCAGATTCAGGGATACAGAAAACTCTGGAGATAGAATATAATAGCCTGAACAAATGATAATCTTTGCGTCTAACTCAGAGAAGTACAAGAAAATCTTATTAAGAATGATCACTATTGGGAAGAGGATACTTCTATCTAATATTCAAGATAACATAAAGAATTTGTTGGTTCAACTTGAGAAATATGTCTGGAGGTCCTCTTAGGAGCTGTACTATGAGATACTTGAGTATACAAAAAAAAAAAAAAAAAACACGAGTAGGACAAAATGCCTACCCTCAGTGTGCCCAGTTTGACAGAGAAGAGAGACATGTGAATAATGCAAGGTGGTGTGTGCTGCAATAGTTTTACATGCAAAGCGCTTACATCCAAAAGGGAAAAATGTTGATGGCTGCTTCAAATATTAGTAAGTGGGAGATATCTTCACTGTAGAAATGCTGAGATCTCGGGTAATTTTTTAAATGAGGCTAGTATTAGATTAGGGAAAGAAATGGAGAAATGAAAAAAAAATAGGTCTGTAATTTGAATAGGACCCATTGCAAAAAAAAACATTTTGCTTTTACCTTTCAAACTACAAGTCATTTCAGACACATGATTATGAACTGTGTTACCAGAATAAAAAATAAACAGAGCATGGAAGATGATAGTGCAAGTTAATATTAGGAATTTATATCCATGAAACCTTGGCCATCAGTACACTCAGGGCTAGAGCCAGGGAACCAGAGGATGAACAGAAAGAAAACTGTAATATAGAAGGAAAACTAGATGAAAGCATTACTGAAAATTTCAATAGAAGTGGAACCAGTGCAATGGCACAAAAAGCAGGGCTGCCAAGGTAGATGATTTATTAACAGAGCTACTAAATTCTGTGTCAAAGACAATTCCAAGACAAAAACTGAAATTAAGAGCGAGTGAAGTGGAAAGTACAGAGAACGGGGAGTTCATACGCCAGATTCTAGTCTTAGCCCCACTATAACGAACCAAGAGTCCTTTATGGACCCCAGTTTTGATATATGTGAAGAGGTTTCCATATACTAGACACCCTCTAAGTTTCCTACCATCTTTTATAAAGAAACATGGATGGCCCTGGCTAGTGTAGCTCACTGGATTGAGGATGGACTGCGAACCAAAAGTTGCCAGTTCAATTCCCAGTCAGGTCACATGCCTGGGTTGTGAGCCAGGTCCCCATTGGGGGCCACGTGAGAGGCAACCACGCATTGATGTTTTTCTCCCTCTTTCTTCCTCCCTTCCCCTTTCTCTAAAAATAAATAAATAAAATATTAAAAAAAGAAAAAAAGAAACATGGATAAAGTATAGTACTCATTTATTCATTTCATTTCAACAGTACTGAGCATGTGGCCTGTGCCTGGCTCATGAGGATGTAGTGGGAAATAAGGAGCTCACACTCGGGCACAGAAGGCAGTCAAATGAGATGACAAAGGGTAGGAATAGTACTTGAGGATACTCTTAATCCTTCTGTTGAGCTCTATGGTACCCAGCCTCCACAATGGCTCCCAATGATAGCTGTTTTGGATATTCACACCCTTGTATAATTTGTTCTCACAATATATCAGGGTTGGTCCATGTGACCAACAGTATATGTTGGAAACAGTATGACATAGAAATAATGGTAGGTCCCTTGCAAGATTATTAGGTTATAGGAGACTGTCGCCTCAATCTTGGGTACCCCACTTCTTCCTCATCCATCTCTATCTCGGCTCCAGTTTTCATGGATCTCTTGCTCTGGGGAAGCCAGATGCCAGCTTGTGAGCAGCCCTGAGGTGAAAAACTGAAGCCTCCCACTCTGAGCCACTGAGGAACTGAAGCCTGTGGCGATCACATGAGTGAACTCAGAAGCTCAAGCTTTGCCCGCCCCAGTGGAACCTCGGGACGACTGGCTCAACAGCTCGACGGCAGCCTTGTGGGAGACTCTGAGCCAGAACCTCCCAGAAACTGCATGAGATCATAAATCTTTGTTCTTTCAAGCGGCTACGTTTTGGGGTAATTTGTTATACAGCAGTTAGTAACTAATCCAAGTACCACTCCCCGCCCCCCATAGACACTTGCACATATGCACACTCATGGTTTTGGTTTGAATTATTTTAAAAGTTAATATACATAGAATTACACAACTGAGGCTTAGAAGGTCAAGATGATGCCGTTCACTGACAATAGAGCATGGACTAGAACCAATGCCGAGATTTATATTCAGTGCTGCTCTCACTATATTGTGCCGACTCTCCATAATGGATTAATTTCATAGATAAAGAAATAAGGTCCAAGTGGATTAAGGAATTTACTCAAAATTTTACAATAAGCAAGTGGTTGAGCCTCTGCATTAGCCTATTGAACATGATTCCATTCTTTATAATAATCTTTTCTACCCTCGAGCCTTGCTGACCTTGATTGAGATTATTAGCTGAGGGAACATTAAAAGAAACCAGAGCTGTCCTTAGAAGGTAAACTGGGATGCTTGCCCCAGGCCTCTTCGCTCAAGGCGAGCTTTATATTGGTGATTTGTCCTTAGCCATATATTCACCCACTTACTCAACAAGTATTCTTTTTGATACCTGCTTTAAGCATAACGTATTCTATGGGTTATAAGGAATACAAAAAGCCAGGACTTAAAAATCTAATTAGGAAGAAAAGACAAATATGAAAAATCACAGTAAAATCAGTATATGTTCTCCTGCTGAATAAACAATAGGAACAATATATGTAATCCTGCTGAATAATCTTTTAAAAAGAACCTTTTAAAAAGAATCATAGATTAAAAAAATAAAAGAATGAAGGAAATCCACTCCCCACTGGTAAAATCTACCCTACCCTCAGGCAATGTAATCTAGGCCCAGAAATCCCTACTCTTATCCTTTAAAAGTCCCTTTCTCCATTGAGAATATTCCATTAATTACCATTGCAAACACCACCAGGCCCCTGGGGATACTGCTGCCTTCTCATTGTCGTGGGTGTGACTAAGGCATAAGTTTATTTGGTTGTGAGGCTAAGGAATTTGAACTCCATTGCTACAACCGGTGAAGGTTTCTGAGCTGACAGTTCATCAGGGATGAGAACTGAAGGGGTGACAGGGGCAGCGGGACTAAAGTCAACACCCAGTTTAATAATGGGTCAGTTGAACAGGTCTGCCACCTTGTGACAGGGATGGGCAGCTAGCCCTCTGAGGTGGGGGCTGGAAACTGAAGGGGTGGGGGGAGCCTATCAGTGACTGACTGGCTGGCAGCTAAAGGCTGTTTCATGCCCGCTTAAAGAGACCTTGTTTTCTCATGATAAAGAGAGAACTGAGACCAATGTGAGCCTTTTAAGCAGATCAATATGGCCCCAGGTTCTCGGTATGTTTAATTATCCAGCTCTCTTGTCACAAAGTTAGAATGAACATATCAGAAACTATATGCGTCCCCATCCAGGCATAAGTTTATTTTCACAAAGGACTGTGAGAAAGGGACTGGCAAAAGGAAACAAGGTAAATTCTGAGCAGCAGAGAACTTTGAGCTGTGCGTGTTCTTCAAGTCAGCAGATGAGCAAGAGCCCCTCTGTACACCTAAAGGCCCTACAGGCACCTTGAATTTCGTATATCCCAAAGTATATTATTTATATTCTCCTTAGTACATGTTCTTCCTTCTTCACTCTGTGGTTTGGTGAATGACATCTTGGCCCAAAGCCAAGGCGCCAACCAGATGCTCTCCCCACATCCCGATCAGTCACTCTGCACTCTCAGTTCTCCTTCCTGAGTATCTCTCCAGTCTGCGTCCTCTCTATATTTACTGTGCCAATCGTGGTTCAAACTTATTCTCACTGCTCCAGAATGAGAATATTCCTTCAAACAGACGTATTTCTCAAGGAGAGTGTTTCACAATTGCATTAGTCAGGGTCTCAGCAGGAGACAATCACACTCCAAAGTGGTACCTGGAAATCCTCAAATGAAGAGACGATTTACGAAGGTGTAAGCAGGCTCCAGGAATGAGTAAGGATAAGATGCTCCTCCCGAAACCAGCAATGGAAGCAAGTCATTGCCACTGCTGGGTCTAAAGGATGACAAGGAAAGAAAGAACTGCAACTCGGAACCCAGAGTGAGTTGTGACTGTATAGACCTCCAAACAAGAACTGTGACCACAGATAGAGCCACTGGCAAACTGAGGCCAGGTGGAGGGTGATACAACTTTCCTGTCCTGTCTCTCTGCCCACCCTGTGGTCTCCTGCTGTGACTTCCATTGGCTGAACCCAAGAAGCTAGCGTACAGGGGATGTTTTCAGAAGGTCAGCCTCCTGGAGTCAGTGCAGAGGAGCACGGAAAGTGGATCTGGAGGGGCAAATGGAGAACACCCACAACAAACGCACTTCGCAGTACTCATTTGCACATTAAAATATTTTTAATAGACTCCTGGCAAATAAATCTCTTTTAATTTGTTTTCCTGATCTTTCTGCATCTAATCTCACACAGTTGTATCTATTTCTGATTGCCACCAGACATAACTTCTTAAAGCACAAATCTTAGCAGTTTACTCTCTTACTTATAAATCTGTTGGTGGTTCCCATCATCCATAGAATGAACATCCCTCCTAACCTTGTACCACAACTCCGCCTCCAACATATACAAGACAGCACATCATCACTGACTCCCACCTGTCTCTCCAACCTCATCTCCCTCCCCGAAATTTATACTCCAGGCTACTGAACTGCTGTTTCCATGATCCCATGCTGTCCTTCCTTCTGGAAGGCCCCTGATGATCCCAAGGCCTGCAGTGATGTGACCAAGTGAATCCTCTTCTAAAAAAAAAATTTGTAGCCCCAGCTGGCATAGCTCAGTGGATTGAGTGTGAGCTGCAAACCAAAGCATCGCAGGTTTGATTCCCAGTCAGGGCACATGCCTGGGTTGCAGGCCATGGCCCCCAGCAAGCGCACATTGATGTATCTCTCTCTCTCTCTCTCTCTCTTTCTCCTTCCCTTCCCTCTCTAAAAAATAAGTAAATAAATAAATCTTTAAGAAAAAGAAAATACAAAATTAAAAAAAAATTGTGATGCGCCAGACTAGATGATATCTTCCTTTGCTCCCCTGCTGACCTTAAAGCCTACATCTGTTATAACAACACTCATTCATCACACAATATTAATTATTTGTATGATATTTGTCCCCTCAATTAGGTTGAAGAATTTCTTGAGATCAGGGGTCATCATGATAGTATAGCTCTGTACCCCGGCACTCAGTACAATGACCTGCACACAGTAGGTACCCAGTGAATACTTGTTGAATTAAATTCCTCTTCTATGTAAGATCCACATGGGTGGTCAGCAATTGAGGTGGGATCTTTCCATGACACACCCCCAAATCCTAAGCAGAGAGGTAAGCATTCTGAAGAAAAAATGCCTGCAACTTGGGTTCCTTGCATTTGGTTCTATCGTTCTTGCTTGTAGACACTGAGGCAACTGCTGAGAAAAGACAAGGGGTTGAAGTAAATGTCTCAGTTGATAGGGAACTTATTTCTGAAGTAACTTCTAAGTACTTGTCCACAAACACCAAATCAGGAAGTATGGTAGGAAGTCTCCCCAAAGAGGTTAGAACACAAGTGCCCTGAGAAAAATTGCGTTTTCACAATCTCTGCTTTTCTTTGACTTGTTTGCTCTAGACTAATCATAAGCTCAGATTTTCTCAGGTAAATCTATACCATGAAACAAGGAGTCAACAGGGTCAGGTACTGGTCTAAATTTGTCCAGATATTCTCTGGAAGTATGACTAACTAGCTTGTTACTGACACAATTCCAGACACGCTCAGAAGGGGGACAATGGCTGCTCCCACCAGCTACAGGCCTGGTGCAGTATGGAGTAATGGGAAAAGCACAGCCTGACAGAAAAGGGGGAGGAAATGTTTAAATCCTACCTCCGCCCCTGATTGGCTGGGTGACTTCAGCCAAGTTACTCTATGCTTCCAAGGATGTTTCCCCATCTGCCAAATGGAAGTAAGACCAAACCCACATAGTTATTGTCAGGATTAAACAAGATAACATCAGAAAAAGATTATTAGTAAGAGCTCAATACATTTTTGTTTCCTTTTTTACTACCTTGATCCTCACCTGAGAACATTTTTCACTGATTTTAAAGGGAGGAAGGGAGAGAGAGAAACATCAATGCGGGACAGAAGCATTGACTGTTGCCCCCCACACATGCCTGAACTGGGGGTCGCACGCGCCTGGAACAGATATCAAACCTGAAACCCAGGCATGTGCCCTGTTGGGAATCAAACCCGTAACCCTTCCCTTCAGCTATGGGACGACGTCCCTACCAACTGAGCCACACTGGCCAGGGCATTATCTCCAACTTTAAGAGGGTGCATTTCTAATTTTAAAAGAGGCAGGTGACTTGGATAGGTGCAATAAGGTACCCTACCTTGTTTGTTTAAATTTTTTAAAAATACTTAATTTCAAAGCTTCCTTATGGCAATACTGTGACAGAAATAAAACTAGGCAGTTGTTGCTATGCAACATCAGTAGTTTGCTGAGGGACTAGATATATCTTTCCTGTTACTTATCTTTAGTTGAATTTTGAGCAGCATTTTTCTGACTACCCAGCGTTATGCTGCTCTTATTACGTAAGAGGAAACTGTTGAGATTAGAGACCGGGGGGAGTGCTGAGGTGAGTTCTGCTGGACAATGGCTGGTCCATAGCTGCCTCAGTGCTGGACATTTTGCATCCTGTTTTCATTTTTCTCCTTTTTCCTTAAACTCTTTTCTTCACACTCATAAAAAAAGATAATGTTGCTTTTAGCCCTTTTCTTGACAGCAGTTTTGTTGGGTTTTGGACTTTGCCCTTTTGAAACAACAAATGTTAGAATTTATCTAAAAACATTATTCATGGCCTATTTATCCAATAAATGTCTCTACTTTTCACTTGATAAAAGACATATCAGAATTAATACAATGCCTTTTTTAAAATATTTAACTTTATGCTCTGAATTACTCTTATCCTCACCCTGTGCTGGTATGTAGTCCTCATACATTACATTTTCTTTCAGAAAGCTCCTTCCTTAAAAAAAAAAAAAAAAACTGCACTACAACAGATCTGCAGGAAAATTTCTAAATGCATCTCATTCCCCAGCCCTCCTTCCCATCACTGATCCTTGCTGCTTTTCCACGTCCTCCTGTGAACCTTCAGGCCTCACTCACCCTGCCTTTTCCAGGCCTCTTGCCGACTCTTCTGCTCTCTCCCCAATACAAGCCTGGATTCATCCAACCCTTCTGCTGTTTCCCGTTCTGATCTCACCGGCAGTGACTTCTTGAAAATCTGGGCAGGTGTGGGAAGAGTGCTTAAGAATTCAAATGGGGAATATTTTGTGACCAGGCTTTAGGAAAAACCTGAGGTTAGTACAGAAATAGATACAACTATGTGAGATTGGATGTGGGGCGTCGTGGGGAAAGGGTAGGCATTCTGAAGCAGACGTGTTTTGAGCTAGGAGGGCTTACTCTGCTGGGAGAAATGATGAAACAACAACAGCACACTCTAATTTGAAAGGAATTCCGGGGCTTGCATGCCAATGCCTGTCTTAACCCACCCCCCCACCCCTCTCCAGCCAGGGTGTCTACGGTGTATCTACCTGCCCCAGTTAAAATGTACTGGCCTTTCACTTGCCTCACTCAGTTTTCCCAGGATCAACTATGTAGATGATAAATGGTCAGGACTGAAAGGAACCCCTAAGAATGTGTAGTCTAACTCCTTGATTCCAAAATGTGGAGCCCAGAGACTGGGAGACATTGGCTAAAGTCACATAGCTTGCTAGTGTTATAAGGAGAGAGGGACCTGGTGTCACAAGCCCTTGCTCTCCAACTAATGGACTAGTGAACTAAAAGAGAGGCCTAAAGGGTGGAACTGTAAAGCAAGGCCTTAGCTTATGATCTAATTCATATCTAATTAACAACTAAAGAATGGTGAAATCTTACAGTCTCGGGCAGAAGAATGGAAGGCCCAAAGCAGTAAAGGGCAGAGTTCTGAAGTTATGGGGATTGTCAGTGATGTTTAAATCAAACAGTTCAAACAAGTTCCTGTTTCTTTTATTAATATATCTTGCCCTATTGTTGTCAACAAACATTCATGTAGCAAACAGAGTGAGCAAGCACCTGCTGCTTCCACATGGGGCATCGGGCACTGGGGTGCAGCACTGTGAAGGGTAAGATTCTGGTCCAGCCCACGAAATGCTGGTGCAATAATGGCCAGGCAAAATCTCAAATGAAACAGGACAAAACTGAAGACAAATCATGCAGGAATGCCTTTTTCTCACAGAGAGAGAATAATTCACCACCACTGTGAGGAAGAAGAGGTCAGAGATGGTTTCACAGGGGAGGTGGCTTCTGGGCAGGGTCTTAAAGGAAAAACACGAAAGTGGCAAGTAGGCAGCCAGGAGGGAAAAGGGCACTCCATGCATCTCAGGTCTCAACAAGCAGAGCGTCTGTGGCTCCAGGTGACAGGGGCTGTTGCACATGGCTGTGCGAGAAAAGGAGGCAAGAAATTAGGCTGGAAACACAGGTAAGAGCTGATTCATAATGGGCCTCTATGCTCATGATAGGGTTTTGATTAATAAATTCATTACATATTTATAGTCCACTTGGACAGGAAAAAGATTTGCAGCTATGACATTTGGATTTTATCCTGTGAGCCACAGGGAGTAGAAAGGTTTTAATAATAGGAGCGTCGTGACTGGATTTGTGTGTTGAAAAGATTTTCAGATTTTCACAACTGACCCTTCAAATGCTAGGTGAAATGAGCAAATGTTGCATCTTTCCACGGGTGAAAGAACTGTAAAAGCTAAGCTATATTTACAAAGTGGGGAATATTTCAAGAAGACTTAGCTTGTTGTGTCTGTTGAATTCTAAATAACAATGCTTATGGGTTAAGATAAGACAGGAGGATGACATCAGCTTTTACTCTGTGGGAGGCTTTTGAAGCTCAACTAAGCTTCTAATGCCATTAAACCTTATAAAGTCTTATTTATAATACACAAAGTGACCCCCCACTTAGACAGCCACATAATAGAATCACGAACATTTGCATAACTCTCTATATTCACAAAAGACTTACTCCATTTTTTGTTTTGTTTCCACAATTGGGTAGATCAACATTTTTTTTGTTTCCATTTTACAGATGAGGAAACAGACTCAGAAAGTGACCTGCCTAAGATAACAGTCAGTCAGGGATAAAGCTGGGAATTGAACCTAGGTTCTTCCCACTGCACATTCAGATGCTCTTTCCACTGCAGCTGGCTAGCTTGATGGTCATCAGTAATCAGTCAGGTCACCTTCACAGAGATGAGGGACTGCGATCTGCACAAAAGCTGCCATCAGTTTACTGACCATCTTGGTCACGTCCTCACCCAATGCTCACTGACAATCAGGATGTTATAAGGATACAATACCACTTTGTAAAGTGTGGAGTGTTAAACAAGGGTAATGTTCATCTATAGTGTATAGTGTAGATGAGTATAAACTATAATATATATTATATACTTAGTATAATATAGCATGAGCCCCCAAAACCTAGAAATCATCCATTTTTTAGAGTTGATGATAAAATCTTTTCCCCTTGAATCTGCCTCTGTCACATGGAGAAGGGAAAACAGAAACAGGCTGTATCACTGATGTGTTCCTCTTCCAGATTACTTCTGCAGCTGTAATGACCCATAGATGAGACATTAAAAACATCAGTTTTAAATTAGCAAAACAGTGGGCAAAGTTACTTCACTTTGCAGGACCTGTAATCATCTGTAAAATGGAGTTGGATCCAATGGACTCTAGGGTTAGTTCCTATTCTAAGACTGAATTATTCTATGAGTAAATGAAACAGGTTTGTGTAAGAGCTGATTAAGGTCTTTTTTAGCTGTTAGGAGGTGAATACTGGGAACATAGTTTGAACAGCGTACTTCTTTCTGTGAGCCTCACATTACCGCACCCTGCCCCCAACTTCAGGGACGGGATAGCCTGAACTGATTTATCAACAGCCATAAGAGGGAGACCAGAGGTGTAAGAAGGTGATCTCTTGCATAACGCAGCAGCACGAAGAGCCCTCCTCGACCTTCTCTCCCTATGGCAACCGCAAGAAGGGAAGAGTGCCTCACCCCATCCCCCTCAAAAATAAGCAACCTGGTTTAAAATAGTGGGTAAAGGAGTTGAATAGGCATTCCTCTGAAGAAGATATACAAATGACCAATAAGTATGTGAAAAGAAGCTTTATATCATTAGTCACCAGGGAAATGTAAATCAGAACCATAATGAGACATGACTTCATACCTACTAGGATGCCCGTAATCAAAAAATGTGCCCAATAGTAAATGTCGACAAGGATGTGAAAACCCTTGCATATTGCTGGTGTAGATAATGGGAAACATTTTGGCAATTCCTCAAAAGGATAAACATAAAATTATCATATGACCCAACAATTCCATTCCTAGATATATACCGAAAACTATTGAAAACAAGAACTCAAACAGTTGCTGTTGTTCTTTTCAGCATTATTCACAGCAGCCAATAAGTGTGAATTAGCAAAATGTAGTACACTCCTGTACCTATAATGGAATATATTGTCAGCCATAAAAGAGAAAGAACTTCTGAGTATGTGCTACAACGTGGATGAACTGTGAAAACATTATGCTGAGTAAAAGGATTCAGACAAAAAGAACAAATATTTTACAATTTCACTTATTTGAAATAGCTGGAATAGGCCAATTCATAGAGACACAAAGTACACTGAGGTTACCAAAGACTGGGCAGAGGAGAAATGGGGAGTTTTGGTTTAATGGGTACACAGCTACTCTTTGGGTGATGAAAAAGTTGTGGAAATAGTAGTGATTGTTGCACAACATTTTAAATGCAATGGAGGCCACCGAATTAAATACTCAAAAAGGATTAAAATGTTTATATGTATTTTACCACAAAAAATTTTTTGTTAAAAAAGAGAAAGACAGAGCTCCCCCAGTTGCAAGTCTGAGACCTGCCCCCAGGGTAGGAGAAAGCTCCATGCCTCAGGGCACAAGGGCACAGGGCCACAGCCATGTTGGGAGGAACAGGCGGTCCCCTGGCCCCCTCAGGCACCTGTTTCCGAGGCCTGCAGAAGATAAATTCCACACCTGGCTGCAGGGCCTGAGCAGGGGGCCGTGAAAGGCAGATGGCCATGAAACCTACAAAGAACTACTAATGCCAGTGGATCATGCAGGGTGAATCCCCATGGCTCCCACTGAACCTTCAAGCAACCAGCTGAAGAGCAGTGGAAATGACCAAAAAGAAGGTTGGAAGATGCCACCATGTGTGTCCTTTGCCCTGTCCCTGACTCATCTCAGGGAGCACAGAAGAAGGAAGATGGAGGGAGAAGAGAAAGAACAAGTAGAACGTCAGGTGCCCCTTCCCACTAAACCACTGGAACTGCCACTCTAACCTTAACAGAGGGGAGAAAGAGGAAAGCTTTGAAATAAATATAATGTAGATGGTTTTAAATGAAGAGTTTGGGGCTCATAAATTGAAATAAGATTGTTTTGAATAGCCCAAAGTGACCAAAGTATAAGGAGCCAGACTGAAATATCATTAGGAAGCTAGCTCTCAGGAGGAAGTGGTGGTTTGGCAAAGTTGGTAGAAGTTATTGGACAGATACATCATATTTATATTACAATGAGTTGAGCCTGTTTAATACACAAGCTGCACATTGTGGGAGATGTGGGCCAGTGTCCCCATATCGATTCTCCCCAATCCTTCATAGTAAGAGGACTTGTAGTTCTAAGCTTAGCAAACACCCATTCAGAACAGGAAATACATTTCCCGATCCTCCACGGCAGTTGGGTTTGAGTATGTGCCTAAATTCTGGACAATAGAATAAACATGGAAATATGTGGCAGTTTTTGGAGATCTCCCTTAAAAGGCCACTGTCTTTTATCATTTGCCTCCCTTATCCACTTTCTTTTTCAGGCATTCTTCAGATATCAATTTGATGACTGTGGTATAGCCAGCATTCTAGATGGTGAGGATAATGGCCACAGACTCAAGGTGGCAAAGGGGTCAACTGTAAGGCTTCTGGATTCCTGGAAACTTTGTGGAATACAGCCACTACATCAGCCCTGGACATCTTCGGTGTGCTATGGGCGGGTTGTGGGGGAGTATATTTTTAAAGCCACTGTTACTGTAAGTCTCTGTAACTCACAGTTGAACCTAATTTTATATGAAACACGTGAAAAAAATCACAAAAATAACCTATAAATTCAAGTGTAGAAAAGAAATAGGAACTATGTGATACCTCTTTACCTTGATTTAGTCAAAATAGCATATATACTAAAAAACAACATTTATGGGGATCTTATGCAATGAATTTTACTAAGAGCTTCATAAGCTGAGACTTAAAGATGTTAAATAACTTGTCCAAGATCACACAGTATCCGCAGAGCTAGCATCTGTAGAGCCATGGTCAAAATCCAGTCTGTCTTACTCCAGACCCACACTCGCTCTACATCGCACTGGCCTAAAAGTTCCTCTGGCAACAGCCTATTGCTGTGGGGAGAGCTGGGATAGATTAAACTGCAGGAAAATTTCGTAGAACTGTCATAATGTATAAAAAATGGATTTGTTGATATTGGGTATAGATAATATTTGGTAATTAATAAAATAACAAAAAGATGTAGAATTTGCTATCTTGGCTACTACAATCTTATTATAGTTCTACAGTACTCTTGTTTAAATAAAATGTAAATAATTAATTCTCAATTTGCTTAGAAATTGAATAATACTGTACTATAATGTGAACCCAAATATATGTTGGAAAACAGCCACCAGAAGATGTATAACATTCAAAAAAAATGCTGTGACAACAAACCTACAATTCTGGCCAAATAAAGTACATAGTTGCTATTTGTGATAAATCCAATAAAGCAGATTATCTGAGTTTATTTGTATTGTTATTGTAGAAAGTAGAATTACTCTGAGAATGTATTCAAGAAAGGGTTTTTAAATTTAAATATTTTTGATAAAGAAGCTAAAACAAACATAAGATCTGAACATTAATATAAGACAGTTATCTTCGGTGACCAATTAATTTTCATACATTGACTAAATACATTTGAAAAAGTGGTAATTCTAATTCGCTGGCATTAGTTCAGAAAATCGTATTTAGGAATATTTATCAGGAAACTAATAATCCCTTATATTGAGTACATGCACACAAATTGAAATACTGTAGATGTTTAATAAATATTTGCTAAATGAAAGAATAGATAAATCAAGGTGGAATGGTGGATGAATGAATGGAAGTGGAATAAAAGAATGTGACTGGTGCTTTACCAGTTTCAAACAATTTCTCTCACTTTACCCAAAAGGCATCTTGTGAGCAAGATGGCTGAAAAAGACATCGCTCACTTGTTTCCCCCCACCCACAACAATCTGACATACATCCACGGACAAAAATGCCTTTGTGGGTGCTGTGTGATCCAGCACCACATGCCAAAGGACCCTGGAGGAGTCTCACCCACCGATTGAGCAGGTAACAGGCATACATACCCTGGCTGTTGACCCTGCAGTGGCCCACAAACTGCCTCCAGCCCACCTCAACCACAGTCCAGGTGTCCCTGGAGAGTGGTCATAGACAATCACCCACAGATGACAGAGCACTTGTGGAAGTTGAAATATGCATCAGAGAAATTCCAACACACTACCGGAGCAAAAAATAATTCAAGTTTGGATGCACTAGAGAGGGTAAGAGGACATTTTGACTTTACCTACATCTGCTGTCCCCACAGCTCAGTGCCAAGAGAAACCTTTCCTTCCCTACAGTGGGGGAAAGAGCGTCTAACTGAGCACCTGGCCTTCCCAACTGTGCAAGACTCTGGCAAAGAGGCCAATTCTCTCTTGCCACCCTGAAGAGTACGAGTTGTGGTCTGCATGACTGGGAGGGTGGGAAGAGGCTGGGAGAATGGCAGAGAGGAACCTAGCAGGGCATGAAAGAAATGTGGATCCTACTAAGACTGCCATGGACTCGTTAAGAAGCCTGCCCATGAGCCACAGGGGCACCTTTCCCGTGGGCCACCCCAATCAGTCAATGGGCACCCCCAAGGCTCCCACACATACCCCCACCCTAGAGCTCATTCCCTGGGCACACTCCTGATGGCAGCAAAGTGAGCTTTGGCAGATACTTCGTAAGCACACAGCCAACCTGCATCTGTGGGCCCGAGAGAGACCATAAGCTCGAGCTTCAGCATTGCCTTTGGGAACCCAAAAGGAACACTATCAAATCAACAGCCTCACTTTACACCTCAAGAAACTAGAAGAAGAAGAACAAAGAGCCCAAAGTTAGCAAAAGTAATATAATAACAGAGATCAGAGCAGCAATAAACGACGTACAGAACAGAAGAACAATGGAAATGATCAATGAAACAAAGAGCTGGTTTTCTGAAGAGATTTTTTAAATGCCAAACCTAAGGCAATAAGAGAGAAGACTCAAAAATTAAAATAAAAAGTGAGAGAAGAGACCTTACAACTGATACCACAGAAATACAAAGGGCTGTAAGAGATTACTATGAGCAATTATATGCCAAGAAATTGGATAACCTAAAAGAAATAGATAATTCCTAGAAATATACAACCTACCAAGACTGAATTTTGAAAAAATTGAAACTTAAAACAGACTAATAATGACTAAGGAGATTGAATCAGTAGTCAAAAACTTTCCAACAAAAAATAACCTAGGGTGAGATGGTGAATTTTACTGAACATTTAAAGAAGAATTAATGTCAATCCTTCCCAAATGCTTTCAAAAAAATAAAGAAAAGGGAAAAGTCCAGACTCATTTTACAAGGCCAGAATCACCCTGGTACCAAAACCAGGCCTGAACACTGTAAGAAAAGAAAACTACAGACCAAAATCCTTATAAATATACATGAAAAAAATCCTCAACCAAATACTATCTAAATGAATTTAGTGGCATATTAAAAGGATCACACACCATGGTCAAGTGGAATTTATCACTGTGATGCAAGGATGGTTCAACATATGCAAATCAACCAGTGGGATAAACCACAGGACGGAATAAAGGAGACAAATCATATGATCACCTCTGGAGATGGAGAAACAGCATTTGACAAAGTACAACATCCCGTCGCAATAAAAATGCTCAAGAATTTGGGTACAGAAAGTACATACTTCACATAATAAAGACCATATGTGACCACTAACATATAATCAGTGGTAAAAGGTTGAAAACATTCCCTCTGAGATCAGGAACAGGACGAGGGCGATTACTCTAACCACTGCTATTCATCACAGTCCCAGAAGTCCCAGCCACAGCAATCAGCAAGAAAGAGAAATAAAAGGCATCCAAATTGGAAAGAAAGGAAGTAAGACTGTCTCTGTTTGCAGATAGTATGATTTTATTTATAGGAAACCCTGATGACTCCACCAAAAAACTCTTAGAACTCACCAACAAACTCATAACTATTTGATATTGCTAATTACTCCTTTCATTTCACCACTCTCCTGGCTTTTGGGACATCACCCATACCTGGTTTTCCCTTCGCTCTGTGTCTGGCACCTCTCATTCTCCTTATCTGATTCCTACTTATTGAATATAAATGTTCCCTGGGATTTTTTTTCTTGTTTTTTTTTCTCATCTACAGTCTCTAACTACACAATCGTCATTCTCAAGATTTCAAATCTCACATACATTTGGAACAGACAATACAAACTTATGGTATCTATATATAGTATAGTACTTTAAATGTAATTTATCTTATAATTTTCTTAACATTTCCTTTTCTCTAGTTTATTTCATTATAAGAATACAGTGTACAATACACATATAAAATATGTGTCAATTGATTGCTTATGTTATTGGGAAGGCTTACAGTCAACAGTAGGCTAGTAAGAGTTAAGTTTGGGGGGAGTCAAAAGTTACATGTGCATTTTTTTACTGTATGAGGGGTCATTGATTTATTTGCAAAATAAGGGAGTCCAAACATTATATTTAGGAACCTTTCAGAAATAGTATTTGATATTTCTATTTTTGACTTGAAAAGCACTCTATTCATTAAATGTATTTTCTAGATACTTGTACAAAAATATAATCTTGAAACCACATTTTAACCATAACAGGGAATGATAAGTTTAGAAGCCATGCTTCATAGAATTCCAGGGGCAGAAAAGAAGGTGAGTAGATTGCTTTTACTGAAGTTTAAATGAACAGTTCTGAATCCCAGCAAATAGAGCAGAAGAAACACCATTTTCCCTTCAAGTCCAGGAGAAATTTATTTGCTTACTTGGGATGGTTAATTTTATGTGTCAACTTAGCTAGGGCACAGTACTCAAATATTTGGCCAAATGTATTTGGATTAACATTGAAGCTTTTAGAAAAGCAGATTATGCTCCATAATGTAGATGAGCCTCATCTAATCAGTTGAAGGCCCTAAAAAAAAAAAAAGACTGAGAACCCCCAAGGAAGAGGAAATTCTGCCAGCAAACTGCCTTTGAACTTGAGCTGAAACATCAACATGAACTCCTCCCTGGGACTCCACACCTGCCTATCCTACAGATTTTGGACTTGCCTGTCTCCACTGCTGGCTTGAAAAGATGAAAGGAAGCCCTGCCTGGTGTGGCTCAGGGGATCGAGAACCGGCCTGCAAACCAAAGGGTCGCCAGGCCAATTCCCGGTGAAGGCAAACACCTGGGTTGCAGGCCAGGTCCCCAGTTGGGGGTGTGTGAGGGACAACTGTTTGATACGTCTCCAGCACATTGATGTTTCTCTCCTTCTGTTTCTCCCTCCCTTCCCCTCTCTCTAAAAGTAAATAAATAAAATCTTTTAAAAATTAAAAATAAATAAAAATGGAAGGAAGAGGATCATATGCCAATGAATGTGGGTAGCCTCTGGAAGCTGGAAAAAGACTAGGACCCTCAGTTAAAACAGTGGTCTTGGGGGAAAAGTGATTTGTGTGACCACAGATTTAAAGTGGAGTGGTTCCAGGAATGCACTGTGGACATAAACAAGGACTGCCTGTACTTGAAGCAGAAACAATACAAACCAGCATTTGAGCGAGCTCTGAAAGGCACCCCGCGACCAACCACTGGATCAGAGTACAAGACAAATAACAACCCCGATGGAACTTGGGAAAGAGCACTAAATGGAATTTAATATTGTTCCCTGACATACCTTTGTTTACAGAGGACTAATTGTTTTTGTCAATCCTGTGACAAAAAGAATTAGAAGAGACAGAAAGAGGAAGGACAATTTGGTTCTCAGTGAATTCTCAATAAATGATTGCCTCTGTTTCTCTGAAGAACCCTACTGTAACCCCTTCGTAGACAGAGAAGACAAGAGTCATCCCACCCATCCTACTCTTACCCCAAGTCCCATGACCCAGGAAGATCAAGCCTCAGCCAGAGGGTTCACCCACTCAGTAATGAATGAAAGTGATAGGGATCTACAAACTATAAAGTACCGTGGACATGTGTGAGAACATAATCATTATCATCACTACCATCACTTTAGAAACTCTATTTGAAACACTAGATACAAGTAAGTATGCTCTGTATTATATAATGTGAAAGGCTGGAGTCTCTAAGAGAAGGCAGACCACACAGGGCAGGGTGATACTGTGCTCTGCCTCCACAACCCACCAGCCCAGCCACACATCAGATTATTAAAACCTCTCCTGGGAAAGAACAGAACTCGTTGATTATGCATTCATCCCACATAGCTCTTGGCTCTAGCAATTCTCTACACCTCCAGAGACCTCTCATATTCTTCTTCATCTACATTATCCAGAAAAGAAAAAAGGCCAGCTGTCATAGGGAGTGATCTTTTTAGCACTTTTCCAATCAAAACCAGCCTTTTCTGACTTCCTAGAATAAATCTTGCCCTTGTCTCTAAAAGCCTGTGATGGCTTTTTAGTGCACTGGCTCCACCTAGTGACTTCTGGAGAGTATGCACCCAAATTTTCTCAGTTTGGATCAAGTTGGCAGAATTGACAGCTAAATATCAATGTATTTCAAATGGTCAGACCAAGATTTCAGTTCCAGAGATTTCCAGGGAATATTGTACAGTGCTCATTTAAGGCATACTTAGAAAAAGTTTAATAATATGAACACTGAGTTCAGACACCTCAGAGCACAAATACCTGTTCTGTTTCTTACCGCTTTTTCCCGTGTGACTTTGGAGAAGTCATTTGCCTTTTATTTAAACTTTGGGTTTTTTGTAAAAATAAGAGTAATTCTTATTTAAGCCTTATTTTAATTAGGTTACTCATTAATACCTAATAATAATTTTCTAATAATTATATAGTTTGATGGTAGCTACAGTGCTTAGTAGACTACTTAGCCCTTCACAAACAATAACAAATCAAAAATACCAATGGCCTAGACCACAGGACTAGAACAAATAACCTTAAAATTTGTGTGAAGGCTAAAAGCCAGGGCAATCTTCAGAAAGAAGAATAAATTTGGAGGTATCATGTTCACTGATTTCAAACTATACTACAAAGGTATAATAATCAAAACAGTACAGTACCAGCAGCAGAACAGACATATAGGATAGAAAGCCTGGGAGGGGGGGAACATGTTTGCATGGGGAATAAATCTACAGCAAAGGAGATAAGACTATACAATAGGGAAAAGACAGTCTCAATAAATAGTGTTTAAAAAACCTGACAGATAATAGGAAAAAATTATATTGGACCACTTTCGTACACCATATACAAAAATAAACTCAAAATGAATGGAAGACTTACATGTAAAACTTGAAGCCATAAAACTCTTAGAAAAAAACATAGGCAGTAAATGTTGGTCTTAGTAATATTTTTTTTTTTTTTTGGATAGGTCTCCTTGGGCAAGAGCAACAAAAACAAAAATGGACAATGGGACTACATCAAACTAAAAAGCTTCTTCACATTAAAGGAAATCATCAATACAACAAAAGGACTGAAGAGGAGAAGATATTTTCAAATTAAACATCTGACAAGGGGTAATATCCAAAATACAGAAAGAACTCATACAACTCAACATCAAATAAAACCAAAAGTCTAATTTAAAAAATGGTCTGAGGACCTGACTAGACATTTCTCTAGAGAAGTCTAGAGACATGTAGAAGTCTAGGGCCATGTAGAAGTCTAGAGACATATGACCTTGGACATGTAGATGTCCAAGGGTCACATGAGAAAATTCTCCACATCACTGGTCATTGGGAAAATAGAAATCAAAACAATGAGGTAACACCTCACACCTGTCAGAATGGGTAATAAGCCAACAAGTGACAAGTGCTGGTGAGGAAGCAGAACAAAGAAAACCTTTGTACACTGTTGGGGAGATTGTGAACTGGAACAGCCACTATGGAAAACAGTATGGAGGTTCCCCCAAAATTAAAAATAGAACTGCCAGAGAACCCAGGAATTCCATTTCTGGGTATGTATCCAAAGAAAACAAAAACACTAATTTGAAAAGATATGTGTACCCCTATGTTCATCACAGCATTACTTACAACAGCCAGGATATGGGAGCAACCTGAGTGTCCACTGACAGATGAATAGAATAAAGAAGGTGTGGTACATTTACACAATGGAATACTACTCAGCCACAAAAAGAAGCAGACAATAGGACTGCAAATGGCAGCAACATGGATGGACCTAGAGGGTATTATGCCAAGTAAAATAAGTCAGAAGTCAGACAGAGAAAGACAAATACCATGTGATTTCAGTTTTATATGAAATCTAAAACAAAACAAAAACAGACTCACAGATACAGAGAATAAACTGATGATTTGCCAGAGGATAGGGAGGTGAAGGAATGGGTGGAAAAGGTAAAGGGAATTTGGAGGTAAGACTTTCCAGTTATAAAATAAATAAGTCATGAGAATGTAATGTTCAACACAGGGAATATAGTCAATAATACCTTAATAACTCTGTACAGTGACAGATGGTTACTAGACTTGGCATGGCGATCACTTCATAAGGTACATAAGTGTCAAATTATCTTGTACACCTGAAACTAATATAATATTGTACATAATTTATGCTTTAATAAAAATGATAATAATAAATCATAGTTATTTTTACTATTAGCTACTTGAAGGACTTCCATAGAATATCCATTTTTTGTGGGTTGCTACTCTCTACTCTTCGAACTGAACTAAACAAAAGATAATGATCAATTTTTAAACGCTTACAGTAGCACAGTTTGGGAATGATAGATGCAGATTTCCCTGCAGGAAGTATATATTCTCTATTGTGCTGCCGCCTAGGATAAGTATTCTAATGATTCAAAAATAACACTAAATATTTTTTTATTAAATGTGTGTCACATCTGTTCCCTTCTTTGGTACTGAAATGGAAGTTTGAAGATCGTTCTTAAATCTATAACCTTGGGAATGTAACCTTTTCAGTGATCTCTAATACCCTCTTCAAAATAAATCTTCAACACTATTTTTTGGGTCTGTCTCAAACTTAAAAAACACTTAATAAATGAGGGAGACTTTTTTTAAAGCACAACTATCTGTGGTTAATTGGCCATTTCTCAATGAAGGCTTACTTCCAGAAACCCTGAGTTTGCATTATCACTGTCAAACTGAAGGACCCAGCCCTGCTCCCAGCCTAGTTCTTGCTTTTCTTTGGTTCCGTAGACATGCATGTTTTATATCTGGTGCCTTCTTTCTCTATACTTGGTTCTGTATATTTTTTCCCCATAGAGACTTCTTTGTGATACAGACAAAAAAGCACTGGATTAAGAGCCATAGAATTTGCAAGCTGATTTCAACTGAATCCATTAAACTCATGAGACCAAATACAACTCACAGCTTCAGCCTCAGTTTCCACATCTGAAAAATGGGGATAGCCACCCATCTAACCTTACAGAGCTAGAGTAAGTAAAAGATCTTTGTACATTATAGGGCACTATGCAAATACAAAACCAGCACTCCCAGCCCAGGGCAAAAATTACTATTCATCCAGAAGCATTCTCAATCTTTCAGGTATAGAAACCCTTATATGTTAATAATTGTATTTTTTACTGTTTATTAACTAAGAAAATACAAGTTTTAATTTGAATTTCAAGTCTTTTCAGTAATTCCAAGGCCTCCCAGAGATTCATGGTCATGCACTTAGGACAAACGCCTAAAACAATATAATAGATCAACCAAAGGCCCTCACAACCCATTCACCCCTTTGGCTGCTTTATTCTCGTTTTCAGATTCCTCTGAATCAACTACTTTTCTTTCCTAAAATTTCTCTACTACTTGCCCTTACTCATGGCCCCCTCTCTTCTCCGCTGGTTCGCAGGAGCCTAAGCCTGTCCATCATCACTTCCATCACTAGTGAGTATAATCCTCAACAACTACTCAGAGTTAGCCCTGTACAGGCACATACCTCAAAAGGAGAAAATAAAATTGCTATCACACATGAGAGTGGAAAGATTTGAGTCCAAAGTCCTGGTAAAAAAATATAAAAATGCTTCTCTCCCCCAACCCTTGAGTTATTAATCATCTTGAGGTTGCAGTAATAAGACATCTGTTGGAAAAAAGAACAGATTAGAGGGAGGCAAGGAAATCTGCCAAGACCTGAGGCAGATGCTTCCTCTCAGATTTGGACCTAGTAGCAATGCTGCATGTTCTGACTCTTCCACGGATTTAAGTTTTAACATCACATTTCTCTAATGTATCAAAACAACCTCAGTAGAGGAAGAACTTAAACACAAGGAGTCCCAGGCATTATTGGACCACTTCACTCATTCACTCAGAAGCATTAGTTGAGAGCCTACTCAATTAGCCCTAAGTTATTGCGAGGTGGAGATTTACAGGTGAAAAAAAAGTTTCTGCTTTCAAAGTGTTTGCTGTCTACTTAGAGAGTCAGTTTACAGTATGGTGACTTCAATAGTGTGAGGAATCCAAGATGTTCTGGAGATTAAAATATGAACAAGCACATCAGGTAAAAAATGGATAACTTATTCCAGGTTAACTAGCAAGGCTCTGAAATGAAAAGAACTGGAACATAAGATAAAATTGGGGGAGCTATGAGACAGGAGAAAGGGTAGCTGAGGGCCTTTTAATGAAGGGTTTTCTGTACCCAGCTGATGAGTTTATAGTGTGTGCGATGGCAATAGGAGCTACTAAAGGACTTTACGTGTGAGGAGCAACACCATGGGCTTTGCCTAAAATATGTCAAGCTCAGTCGTTCTAAGATCCATAGTCCCTTTACACCTCTCTACTCCCATCAGAATGTTACTATAGCCTCCTATTTCTTATCCTAGCTTTTGCCAACCCTCAGCCTCCCACTTACCCAATCCATCCCCCACACTTTCCAGAGTGGTCTTTTTAAAATATAATCAGCCATGTTATTCCCTTGTTCCAAGCCTGAAAATAGAATCCATGCCTAATTTTTCACACTCACTTCACCACCAGTCACACTCCTCATATCTTAATCTCTGGCAAACCTAACTACCACTTGTTCCTCAATATATCATGCTGTTTCAAGCCTCTACTCTAATCACGCTTCTATCCTTAATGCCGCAGGCACCCTACCTCCGCTGTCTTGCTGATGGATTTTCTGCTTGTCTTTCAAAATCCAGATCATCTGCCCCATCTGCCTAGGCATCCCCTCCTTTATGCCAACTTCGTTCCTTGCACAAGCTTCTCTTGGTGCATTTATATTCTGTGAGACTAGTCTCTGCTTTCTTATTCAGTCTCACTCCACACTTCTGCCCCATGAACTCCTTGAGGGAAAGATGGCTTTTTTTTACCTTTGCATCCTCAGTGCTTGGGACTTAGTTAAGCACTCAATACAGATGCAATAAAGAAATAAATCAGTGAATGCATGTTCCTTGTTAGAAAAAGAAGAAAGATGACCCCAAGCTGTTATGGAAGAAGAATCTTTTGAACTCTAAGAAGGTGTCCATGTACTTGAAAAGGTCCAAAGTTTTTTTGTTACTATGGCAGAATACTTTAGTCAGTTTCTTTATATTCTTCCTCCCAATTTCTCTTTTATGAAGACATGTACAATCCTGTAGATGCATGGGTGGACATAGGCTGTGTAGCAATATTCTTCACATACAATGAGAAACTTTCCCAGTATATAGATATATGTATACTCAGAGGAAAATTGTAGTAACTTACCTTCTTTTTCTACAATTGTATCTGAAATTTTTGCAGCAGTAAAACTCCCTAATGTGCTCCATTGACATAAAGAAAAAAAGGAGCCAAAGTATATAGGAATATTTTTTCTGCAAAACATGTCTCAAAAGATTCCACTCTTGGTAGCCCACCTCTAAGTAATGCCAAGGCATTTGTGGAAAGAATGTTATTGGAAACAGAACTTGAAGCACGGAATCCAAGCCTTGCCAGAGTCCTGCAGCATGAAAATAATAGTGTCACAGGTCCTAAAAAGACTATGTGCCCTGGACCCTGCCCCGTTTTAACCAGTAGGGATCAACAAAAGAGAATCAGAGAGGCTTGTCTGCTCTTTGACTTGCATGTGATCCTGCTTCCAGGCCACCACACAGAGACTTGGCAAGTCTAACTGATGGTGAGTGAACTCCCATGACCTTGGTAGAATAAGAGTTTGGACTTGGAATTAAAGTCCATTAAGAAGCAAAAGGTAAAAAACAAATTAAATATACATCAATAGAGAGCTGATAAAATAAAATTTATGGTAGATTGAACTACTGGTCCCAATTCTACTTCCTGTAGTAATTTTGAGTATTATACATCCATGACCTTGCTATGGCCTCAAGGTGGGTGAGTTATACTTCCTCACTTCTTGTAGATTGCTTTGGCCAATAAGATGTTAGGAGATGTTGTATGAGCAGGGGCTTGACATGAGCTTAAATGATTAACCTTGTTTACTTGTGCATATGTCATCACCATAACAGAGCCTGTTCACGCACTGCCCCTCCACATGGAGTGACTCCACTTCACCTGATCTGCAGCCCTGCAGGCTAACCCAAGGCTACCCATGCATGCACTGAAATAAATGCATGCTGAGGTTCATGAGAGATAAATAAATGCTTATTGTTAGATGCTGCCGATATTTGGGGATTGTTTGTCACCTAGAAAAAAACTGACTAATACATTACTCAT